>JAHWFP010066564.1:29142-53927 GCA_023313725.1 Lithobius niger
GAAACATGTTTTGCTGTTATGTCGCTTTGCTGTTATGTCGTTTTGCTACTATGACCTCACCCCGTTTACCGGACCCTTTCAGAGTTACTTTTCAAAGGCAAAATCGTACGATGAGTTGGCAAAGTAGGTGCCCCGAATATACACAAGGGGGTGGGGGGGCATTCAGGATCCGTGCAGAGGTCCCTCAAGGGGGCCAGTCCGACACTGCTGAGAACCAAAAAGAATTGGTAACTGAACGACGTGTATGCGGGAGAAACCCGTAGTAGGCGCTGGATCTCACAATTATTTAATCGCTAGCTAATTAGTTGTTTATACTTTCTGTTTAACAGATTAACAGGCTGCGGAGCAAAATACGAATTTTAACGAACAAGTATGTGTAGGGAGTACAGCAAGAATTTATAGAATTTGTTCTTGATATTAGTAATTGGTGTGTGTAAAGGACAGTAAAAAAGAAATATTATTTATTCATTCCCTTTGGCAGGCTATTTTAGCCAAATTGGCTAAACTATGTCATTTTTGGCATCGAAGGAAGGAAACTTTCTGACAGAGGTAGCCGTCTCACTACTTGGCCGATCGTCTACTCGGCGGTGGCATACTAGCATGTGTCTAGATTAACAAGCAAACTTGGCACATTACTAAAACATACTTCTTTAAAAACAAAATTGCTTTTTTTCCTACTCGATTGGACTATGCTGACGATCTGTATTTTATTTCCTACTCTTCTTTCAATGAATGACTCCCAGCCTCTTAGTCGGATTTGTTGTTTTTGTGAGCCGTATGGTTTATTACAGAACCTGACCCCTAGGCCATGATTGATTAATTAATTTTATTACGGGGCCCTGGCCCGAAGCCGTACCCCCAAAATCACACTACAATAAACCGTTATGATTCCGTTATGATTTTATTACGAGGCCATAGCCCGAAGCTATATACTCCACTCAAATACAAAACGCAAAAACAAGAAACTGCAAACAACAAATAACGACTAACTACTAACATAGGAGTTGATTGTGTTTTGGTGGATAAGCAACTTGACTAAACCGGAAGTTTAAGAGCGCGGCGTCAAAGGACGTACCGCCACGCCAATCGGCACTCGCGGCCAAAGAAGAATGATAAATGGTCGATTAATCTTTGCTCGTGGCCGCGCGATCGGAAATTTACACCCAACGCACTAGGTTTAATCCATCTAAACCATCTTTCAACATGGCGGAGAAAGCAGACGACGCCTAGTATAACGCGGAACTAAACTGGTATAACGGTACTAAATTAGAGATAGTAATTTATTCAATTTTTCTGCTGCTACGACATTTTAACTTGGTTAAACTTACTGTTGTCACAAAAAGATGACTCATTCTACACCGGTTTTCTTGCAAATATCATGCATTCATAAGCACCCCGTCTCGTGTTACAAAAATACGATATTTACTTCCCCAACAATCGGCGTTAAGGTTTCGTTCGACTGTCAAACTTTGTTACAAAACACAATGGCACGTATGCCTGGCAATATAACAATCTCTTATCTTACCTACGTTTGATACATCATAAACAATGTAGTACAGGGCGTATTTCACAGAAAATTCCACCGCCTACGAGCGGATCAACCGCGAATACCTCATGGCGGCTTGGTCAGGCGGAAGTAGCAGACGCGCTTTGTATTCTGGGTACATTCGTGAGTCACGCTTGCCATCGAAGACTACGCACTTCGGCTATGCATTTGAGCTGGGAGTTGCTTATCCATTCAAACACAATCAACTCCTATGCTACTAACAAGGAATATCGCCACGTCCACTCTGGCTGCGCACTATCGTTGCCTATACCACCATCCAACATCTATAAACTTATTTAATAGTCTACAGGGGTCGAATTTTTAAATAGTCCGTTGATGAATTTATCGAGGGCCTAATTGGCCCAAAGCCGTACAACCAACACCTAAAACACCAATATTCACTTAGCAATAAATAGTCCGGATAATGAAACTTTATTTCGGGCCATGGCCCAAAGCTGTACGCCCTGTTACGGAGACTAAACTTACACTAAATTTACTCTAAATAACATATCCGCCTCTTTGCAACAACAATGTATTCTGACATTATACTCTGTTCCACATTATGTTTTCAGAAAACTGACTGCGTGACGCCACGTTTTCTTCCACTACGAGTGCAAAAAATCCGTAAACATCCCATTAGGAAACTCTAACAGTAATTTTGTAGAGTCTCCAAGTGTGATATCCACATGTTTTTGCATTCTTAGTGCAAGGAAACGAGTCGTCATCCAGTCAGGTTTCTGAAAACATAATGTGGAACAAACTATAGTCAGTATTGAAACGATGCTCTTATAACACTTAAGCATATTGTAATAGACTGTTGGATGACAATACAAACAATGGTTACGATAATTATTTTGCATTTACGTGCCACTGCAGGGCCACGTCCTTCATAGCTGTAACCATCAATTTAGAAAAAGGCACTTCCCCATACTATTATTTACCTGTGTGCCAAAATTTAGATATGTGAACTCTCCCTAACGATCTGTAGACGTGTGTTATACTCTTTGCGAATATACACCCATATCCCACTATCGTCACTGGGTCAAGGGGTTAACGTTCCCTTAGAAATGAAACCAAATTTCCAAACATAACTAACATTCTTCCATAGTCCGACCTTTTTCATATTTAGCAATACAAACACGCCGAAAACATTTTTGTTCCACCCGTTTTCTGTTTGAAAAGAGAAAGTTGAAAAGGGAAAAAAAATGGTTTTCTTTTGTAATATGTTTCAGCTTCACTCTCACGTAATTTTTGGAACTATAACACATTTCTCTGATTCACATCGCGTAAATCCCAATCCCAACCCGGAGGTAGGATATGTGGAAAAGTAATCTTGCAATTCCGTTAATGGATGGATTCCAGTTGGCGCCTCAGTGGATATTGATAATAACCCCCATTTTCGTCACTATGTGCGCAAGACGGGATAGCGTGGGCGAGTTAAGCTTTTATTTTTTGCGCATTCTTCTACCGAATGGGGTGACAGTGGACATTTGCCCCCGGTGGAGAACAGCATATAAAAGGTCCTGTTCCGCAGGGCTCTTCGTTTGAAACATACTTGTTTTTTTCTGCTGAACGGTCATCAAGCAGAGAGCGTCAGTCGCTGTACTACTCGCCCGAGACGGGGTGTCGTAGAACTCAAAAAAATCACCATGCAAGTTTGGTGTCCAGCTCTTTACGGCACCTGGTTGATGTTATCTCTTCTGGTAGCGTCCTCGGCGTTTCCTGCATACTTAGCCTCACCCGAGGTAGCTAATAATCATGATGAACAGGTAAGAAAAATTTCCAAACCCTTTGTGATATGAAGATCGGCACCGCTAGGTAGCGTCAAAAAATAACAGAAATGTGTAGAGCTCTTGCGAGCGATTGTTGCGAGATTGCAAATACATGTTGCAAAAATAAACCTTGAAAGTATAACAGTATTCACACGAATTTTAAATAAAATTCATGTGATTACTGTTATACGTTTCTGAATCCTGGGAAAACCTTCGTAAAATTCTCGATTATTAAACATTTTTTGGGGCGGGCAGGGGGAGGAGGCGGCGGGGGGGGGGGATACTTTGCTGCCCTTTCCTCACCGACGGTCGCGACGTGTTGTTTGCAAGACGGTCGTATTTGGGCAGAAAAGCAAAAATCGTGGTTGAGACGGACTGAAATTTGGCGCAGCAGACTGTCAGAATTAACAACTGGCCTTGTGAGATATCGAACACACACTCATCTGAGACATTAAAAAAAAAAACGTCTGCCCCAACTGGGACTTTAACACAAGACCTTGCAAGTTAAGAGTTATGTGCCTGAGGGCAGGTTCCTACCCACTAGCCGAACGTAGAAGCCGTTCACTACTCTCAGTGGTGAGCTGAAGGCGAGAACATTCATGTATGTAAGAGAAGCCGCAAAAGTTTCCAAAAAGGGTCGGCCTTTGTAAGTAGTGATATCATTCAACCAGGGAAAGGCCGCCAAGGTCAATCCTATCGGGCAACTTAATCGCACCAACTAACTGTTCGAACTTTAAATAAAAATTAGAACATTGCTACTCGCGGTAGCAATCTTCAAGTTTTCATTAATTGGCGTCCAGACTCCAGAGTATTATTCGCTGCGATTAACTTGGATAATAGGATTAACTTTGGCGGCCTTTTCCTTCTTGAATGATATCACTATTTTCAAAGGTCGACCCTTTTTGGAAACTTGGCGAATAATCTTGTACGTCAGGTGTGTAATTTCAGTGCTGTAGGAGCTTTGATGGATGCACTGGATAATTTTCTCCACCGTGCAGGGAAGCCCTCGTGTGGGTGTGGGAGCTACATTGAATGTGTAATAAGACGCATCCATTTTATCCAATTAACATGCCCTTTTCGGCGATCACGTTGGCTGGGCCATGCGCGTATTTCCCCAGTTCGAACCAAACGTATATTTATCACAGGAACAAAGTTAAATTTTATATCTGGGGGGGGGGGGGGGCGGGGCGCCCCAACGCAGGCTCATGGGATGGCCCTCACCTTAGGGACAAAAAGTCCTGTGAGTGAGGTGCGTAATTCTAATGATGTACGGGTTTTGGTGGGGTGTAAGGGACTTTTGACTCACCCTGTATAGCTGCTTTACAATAAAGAAGGGGAAAAAAACTTTTGATTGTCTGCCTTTCGCCTCCTTTTACATAACACCAGGTATAAAGCGACATCCGAAAAGTGTTCATGATCGTGTTTAATTATCACTGTGGGTCACTGTGGGCCAGCTAGTCATGTATCTCAGCAGCAACTTTTCAAACATGCGCACATACTCCATGGTTTAAGTGTATACGGTATATATAAATCATGGAGTACCGCAGAATTTTTTAAAACAACATTTTAGCTGGTAAAGAAAATGTTAGGTTGACCCCAAATCGTCCCTCTAGTTGCGATTGGAAAAAGTGTTTGATTACGTGTATGTGTGAGTATCTGAAATGCTGCCTATCAGCCGTATTCCAGAAATTCACTCAAGAACCATGTCGAGCTAAGGGTGAGTGTAAGGGTCAAAAGGCGAGTATATAGCCATACCCTCGAGGCATATTCCAGAAATCCACTCAAGTGTGAGTGGGGCTGAAGGCGAGTGGAAGGGTCAGAACGCATCTTAGTTATACCCTCACATGTTAGGACACTCACATTTGTTTTTGTGGCTGTACTAAAATTGTTGACCATTACCATAGGTTTACAGGCGTATTCCAGAAATCCACTCAAGTGTGAGTGGGGCTAAAGGTGGGTGTAAGGGTCAAAACGCATCTCTAGAAATACCCTCAGACGTTAGAACAGTCACATTCGCTTTTGTGGCTGCACTAAAATTGTTGACCCTGTCCTAGATGTTTGCACTCACATTTGCCCTGTTACACTCACACTTGAGTGGATTTCTGGAATACTGCTATTCGAACCAACTTTCACGTCGTCCGGTTGACGAGGTGGTGGAAGTTTGGAATTTTTCTCTGCCAAAGTTATTTTTTCCATTTCTTTCGTCTGTTTCTTTTAAGGCCATTTCAGTATTTCTGAGCGGCAGGGCGTCAACTCGTACTTAAATAATAATAATAAAAAAAGGCAGAGGCAGTCATTATCAGAAAAGTTTTTTAAAAATGTTCTCCTCGGATTGTAAGACTTTCACCATAATTCATACGTACATCAAGGAAACAGAAAAAATAATACAGTTTGGCATTGCTGCTATTCGGTTGACGAGATGATGGAAGTTCGGAACTTTTCACTCCCAAAGTTATTTTTTTCCATTTCTTTCGTGGTCTAATTACAGTTGCGAGCAGGTCTTGACGAATCATGGAGTTTTATTAGGGCTTCGTCGCAAATCGTAATCTAGACACACGCTAGTGTGTCGCCACCAAGTAACAGTCGATCAGAACATTGTAGACATCCGATTGTTAAAAAATTGATTATTAATGATAAAAAGGCGGCCTCACTAGCAGACATGTTTGTTAACTGTTGTGACGTACTCAGGGAGTAGACGATTGAATCCAAGAATAAGCTTAAACCCAATTTACTCCTTACTGCATAGCTAGGGGACTATGCACTCAGAACACATATTAGGCATTAAACACAAGTTGCAGCTTGGTCTAATCCTAGCAGAGTCCAGGGAGACAACCTTTCGATTAGTCTGCCCCACACACACTGGCCTCCCATGGTCCAGGCCCTCGTATTTATACGCGTGCCAGAACAATAGAAGTTGCCTGAGGCATTACGTTGCGTAACCGCTAACAGGTTGGAGCTGGCTCTAACTGGTTTGAACAATAGAGTAGCCTCGTTCCCGACTGTTGGCGTTCGGCCAACTTCCGGTGTAGACGGAAGTTGACAGGACGCCAAGCAGCTTATGTAACTGCAAGATGCACCGTGTGCGTTCACACAAGGTGCGCCCTGCTATTCGTAAATAGCGTGTTACATCTCCCCCCTCTAAGTTTTTGCTTAGGGCAAAGGGAGACCTACCTTATGTATTACTCAGTACCCTCCAGCCTGCAATAAGGTTTATAAAGTTGGCTTCAAGTCATTTATTTGACAACATAAAAAAAAAAATATTTACAATACGTTCCTACGTTAATTCCCTCCTTGGAACTAAAACCAAGTCTCAAAAACTATAAAAAATCTATGAAATCATAAATTCACAAAAATAAAAGCCTCCTGAGAACTAACCTGTCTTCCGCCATTCTCAAAAGCTAAGTTCACATTTCAGTTGCTTTTCACCAGTATGACTTCCAGTCCCATCAAACTTGTAAACCACCAAACTTAACAATCAACAATAACAAACAACCGCAGCACCGAACGTAACAATGTTCTTCGTTTCCAAACGACGTAACAACAATGTCCCAAATACCTTGAAGAAAATACATCAACCTGTCCGGTTCCCGATGCACCTCCGGAGATCCCTTCCATGTCCGCCACCCGACGACGAAGTTCCTGCCCTGCCTAGACGCTTCACGGAGGATGTCTTTGATGGCCAAGGGTAGAACGCTCCACACGCATGCATCTTCCACCAAAAAGTCTCCCCGTAGAGCTCGTTCCTCTTCCAAACGATTGTGCCTCTCCTTTCCACCACAACAACTTAACACTTGTTGCTAAGCAACGGTACAAAATTTCAAATTGTCATACACTTTGCACTGTGAACATCCGACGGATTTGTCCGAGAATTCGCTCCAGGGTCCCACCTGGGAACGTGCGGGCCCACCGTGCCCATGCCTCCTAGGACGGTCAATGCCGACCTCCATTTTCGGACCAGCATTTCCGATGCACTCCCCTTCTGCATACTCCACCGAAGAATACCACATCACTCCAGTACGAGCGTCCACATCACTTCTCCGCTCTGCTACGAGCGTCCTGACTCTGGATCTCACGCAGGCCACCAAATTGTGGCTGCCTTTCGGTGCACCCATCGTCCATGCCACTTCCGGCCATCACATCATGGTCGGCATCGCAGCATTTCCACAAAACTTGCAGTCCATTCTGCATCCACCCACAACTCCACAAGGTCCACAAACCACGCACAGCTTGCATTTCAAAGTCCTCGAACCGCACAAAGTCCTTCTTCGGCTTCGTTCCAAAGAACCACCCACACGTGTCCTCCACGTTTCTTGATGACGACTCCATGGTGGTCCCATCCATCGGTTGTCCCCTTTCGAGCGGACGAGCAAATGGGAGCCACCGTCAAATTCGTGCAAAACACGTCCAGCAACCAGATAGTCAGTGAGAGAGAGAGAAAAAAAAATTTGGCGCTCCCTCCACTGCCTTCTGTGATGTACAGTTAAGGGTCTGTTTCACCCTCTTCTGCTCACCTGCTGGGAAAAATAATGTTCCAACTTTCAGCAGAAATTCCGGAATTGTGGTCGTCCGGAGTGCCTCTGGTTTCAAGGGTGGTTGGTTGCCACACCACCTGACCTATCACGCATCGAACACTCTATCCCAATTCGTTCATTCAACCTAATTTTCTAATCCATTTTCATAGATTGTGCCCTTAGACCGCAGCACTCACGTGTTGGTAAAGTGCATCTGGCCAACGCCACTAGAGCGAGCCTACAGCTTTAACCAAACACGCTACGTAGAGCTTGACCTCGCACTGCCATCCCGCATGCGGGTAGAGTTCCCCATTGGGGTTCTCCCACATTTAAAAAGAACTACCGTCGTAGCCTTCACGTCACCAAGTCTAGTGACCAGACGCCGAGAGTGTCGTACTCCCATATCGTGTCTTTTACGGAATAAACCATTACATCGGGATTGTGCTACACGCCTTACATGCCCTACCTCACACAGTAGTCGTCTAGCTGACCCTTTAAGACCAACTAATCTAAACAGTGTGTCCGCTACCGAGCTGAACAATCACTTGAAACTAAAATAATTCACGTCAGTCTCATCAAAATACCTTTCTGAACTGCCCCTTAAATTAGTTTCCGTCCGTGTGTTTCATAGCCCGTTTTGGATTGAGTCCTTCCGGTGAACCAAAGCTCCGCCATGTACACACAGGTGCTTCCCTGCATAGCTGATCTGCGGTTTTTACCTAGATCGCTCTGCATCAAAGCCTTCAGTAATCACCCTATTTTCGGTTTCTCCTTGTTCCACAACAAAACAAAATAGGTTTCTTTCTGGATCGCCACCGCACATATTCCTGCGTGCATGATTTGAGAAATCTACAGGCAGCGTATATGAGGATGCGATCTTCGTTTGCACGACATAAAAATTTAGCTTTCTTTTTATATGCGACAAACGGGTCAAAATGCGGCAGCCTGTTCACGCTCTTATTCCAGGTTTTGTTACCTGAACAAGGTTGTGGACTGATGCCTCATTTTATGTTGCCTAGTTACCGTCTTTAATTGTAAGCCTTTTCCTAACTTCAAAATTAATTTCGATTAACTGACAATGGCCCTGACAAGGTCCTATTTTGAAAAAATTCGGTTTCGACCAGAACACCAGTCAATTCCTAATTTTCCATTTTCAAAACCCATTCTTTGGTCAGTTAAATCAGTAGTTAAGGCCGCATTGCGCATTTGAATTTTCGGATCCAAAACTTTCTCACCTATTAACCCTCCAAAGTTATGTCTGTAACCATTCGCAATCCAAAGCCTACTGACAGCTAATAGATTAAACCAATTTTACAGCCCACCATTCCCTGCCATCCATACGACAATGAACCTTTTACTTTTCATGCCTTTCGGACCGGGGGGGTTACGTATGACAAAAATGCTTTTTTTTTTTCAGTTTATCACCGTACGTCCCGTCCGTATTCCAGAGGCAACCATTTCCGGTTCCAGATACACACAGAATAAATACAAAAAAAAAAAACCCACTTTTTCCTGAACACAAAAAAAAAATCCAAGTCAAACCAAGTCAAGTCGACAATTTGCCGAAATTAGTTTATTCCTTTCGGACTATCTTCACAAATCGTCAGCTTTTCCTTTACTCCAGATCGTTGAATAGTAAACTATCCAACTACGGAAATAAGCGAAGTTTAGCTTCAACTTTGCTCAATTTCCTGCTATTTTGACGTGCCAGTCTTAGCGGGGACAAATTCGAATCTGAATAAATCCATTCCAAATTAAAACCTGTCTTCCGCCCTAGAAGAGTCAAAACCTTCCCCATTTTCATGAACTAAGGTAGTATTTCTACTATTCTCAGTCCTCGTCCTTTTTCGTGCATTACCTAAGTCCAAGTTTTGCATTACTAATTGTCGTGAAATAGGAGGTACATTTTGCTGAATTACAAGCAGCGCAACCCGTAATTTTCGCTGGTGAGGAAAAAAATGTTAGCGTTCCCGCTTTTTTTTTCTCTACGAAGTGCGTCTTCAGTCTGGACCCCTTCCAAGGTTTATATCCACACTTACTGCACTTCAATTTAAGTCTGTTTTGTATCACAAACCTAAGTTCTTAAGCAATAGCCAAAATGCTTTCAAAATGATGAGGACTCGCGCTCACCACTGGTCAATTTGACTTTCGCTCGTAGCTTCAAAAGTGCGTCCATCACTTTTTCATCTCTTACAAATATCTGTGTAGCGATTTTGTTTCACTACTCAGTGTTTTGTGAACATCTTTATTTTCTTTTCAGAAAATTGGTGACTTTATTCGAGCCGTCCTTTACCATCGGGAAAGAATAAAGCGCGGTTCTTTGTAAATCTCGAAGAGTCTACAAATTACCTCCCAGTTTAACGTTTATTACTTGCGTAAGAAACGGGGTTACCATTTTGTCGTAAACCGGAAGATTTCAGTGAAAAAAAAAGAATGACCCGAAGTTGGTTTGTCGTATTTCGTAGCTTTCAAGTCTCGAAATGAAACTTCCCCAACAATTTTCGCTTGTTATTTTTTCTCCCGCTCCAGTAAGAAAAACTTTGCAAAAATCATCCGCTCACGATTTTTTATTCATGCTTGTTCCATCCCGAAGGTTTGGAAGCATGACTTGCCTATCCCGAAGGTTTAGGTTCAAATCACGGCAGGCCCCCAAAATATATGACGTACTCAGGGAGTAGACGATTGAATCCAAGAATAATCTCAAACCCAATTTACTCCTTACTGCATAGCTAGGGGACTATGCACTGAGAACACATATTAGGCATTAAACACAAGTTGCAGCTTGGTCTAATCCTAGCAGAGTCCAGGGAGACAACCTTTCGAGTCGTCTGCCCCACACCAACTGGCCTCCCATGGTCCAGGCCCTCGTATTTATACGCGTGCCAGAACAATAGAAGTTGCCTGATGCATTACGTTGCGTAACCGCTAATAGGTTGGAGCCGGTTCTAACTGGTTTGAACAATAGAGTAGCCTCGTTCTCGGCTGTTCCAAGTTGACAGGACGCCAAGCAGCTTATGTAACTGTGCAAGGTGCACCGTGTGCTTTCACACAAGGTGCGCCCTGCTATTCGTAAATAGCGTGTTACACTGTAAGCAACTTAAATCATTTTTAGGCATGTTGAGGATAAATCCCAATGCGACAGAAATCCCATGTTAAATCCCATAGATTGCTCACGGCTAGCGCAAAATGGTACCGTATTTAATTTACTGAAGTTAATTAAATTAATTTCACTAAGTGCTAAAATCAGTATCACACTAGGTCTTGGCATATCCCATAATGACTTAACTTTCTTGTTATATTACGATATGTTTATCCTTAAGTGTTGAAAATTTCTCAGTAACTTCGGCAAAGTATAGTTCACGAACCAAGTCACTTTTAGCTGCTATCAGAGACCGACCTTGTAATCAGTGGCTGCATTATTGCAGTCGTTCACAGTTCATGTTTTCTTGCCGAGTCTGGAAAGTGATCGTTTTCTTGCGTTTTTGTGTCAAGGCAATGCCGCCAATTAGATGAGATCCACCCAAAACCAAAAGAGGTATACGAGAAGCCGCCAAATTTCCAAAAAGGGTCGGCTTTTCAAAGTAGTGATGTCATTCAACCAGGGAAAGGCCGCCAAGGTTAATCCTATTAGCCAAGTTATTCGCACCTACTAATAGTTTGGAAGTTAAATGAAAACTAAAACATTGCTATGCACGGTAGCAATCTTCAAGTTTTTATTAAATGTCCAAAGTAGTAGTAGGTGCGATTAACTTGGCTAATAGGATTAACCTTGGCAGTCTTTCCCTGGGTGAATGATATCACTACTTTGAAAGGCCGACCCTTTTTGGAAACTTGGCGGCTTCTCTTATACCAGTTTTGGTTTTGGTTGGATATCACAACTTTCATAGGAGTGTGAATGTACAAAGGATCATAGCGGTCTAATCGTCATTTCTACCTTTTTTGTCTGGAAGAATTTTGTGTGAAGTGTTTGGTTTATTGTATGCCCATGTTTCACATCGTAAAGTCTGTTCAATCCCATTTTTGAGCGCACTGGCTAACAAACGCTGATTTTCGTTCGTTTCGCTCACTCAATCAGCGCATCCCCCTTCGACTGCCCCTCCCGAGGTTAATGTTAATTACGCAATGAAGCTGGAATTGCTCACTCAATCACATTTACTCTCATCTACTGGGCGCCACCACACTAGCATGGCACATTACTAAGACATACTTCTTTCAAAAAAAAATTTTTTTTTTACTTGATTGGACCCGTGCTCACGATCTGTATTTTGTTTCCAACTAATAATAATATAATAAAAATAGTTTGTTGCAAACGCAACCGGAATGGCAAGGACCTGGTGGTCGCTAACTGCCATCCAACGTTAAAATTAAAAATTAAAATTATAAAGTTTAACAGTTTTAAAAAATTTAAAAAGAAGACAATGGCTCGGCTGTAGCGGGAGGGTTGATGGAAGTAGGTTGGGGTCACGAATGCCTTACCACCAAGGTTAGACCTACCAGGGACACAATGGTCCCCGATGGCATCGCCAAACGTGAGGGTCAAGTGAGGGGTAATGCCAGGTATCATTGTCAGTATTTCTAATATAACAATAAAATAATGTACCGTAAAGCTTGGCCAAAGCCATTTGTCAAACCTAATGTAAAACTAAAATTGGAGTTAGGCACTCATAAGAAGTGAGATAAAAGCAGCAGGGTTGTTGGCTAATTATACTGTTCCCTTTGTATTAAAATTGTTTTATCATTAGCGTGAAGAGCAAATGTAGTGGATTTAAATTGTCATTTTATTTTTCTCAGTGGGTCGTATATATTCAGGTCTTTTCAGAAAATATTTAAGGTCTACCTCATTTAAGAGGTGCCGAAAAGTGTTAACATTTTTTGCGGTTACCACTTTTGAAGGGAGCGAGTTCCATGGGTTTACTACCCTCACTGCAAATGATGACCTACGCATCTCTAATCGCGCTGCTGGTTTGTTTAATTTAAATATGTGACCACGTGTATGTCTCATCGTGGACAATTCGAAGAGAGGGATATCAGTGTTAAGGAAACCTCTTAAAATCTTGAAAGTTAGGGTTAGATCCGCCTTCAAGCGTCGTAATTCCAAGGAATCTAAGTTCAATAGCTGGAGGCGGGTTTCATAAGTTAAATTTTTCAACCCGTTTAAAGACTTTGTAAACCGATGCTGAACTGACTCCACGTGGTCGATATCCTGTAAAAGGTTTGGGGACCACACCTGGCTAGCGTACTCCAGTAGGGGGCGCACATAGACCTTGTATGCCCAGAGTAGGATTTTGGCATCTCCAGATGAAAACACACGTTTCATACTGTGTAGCCGATTCAAAGAATTTTTTACTACATAATTGCAATGTACGGTTTGTTTAAGAGAGGACGTAAACCAAACTCCCAAACTTTTCATCATGGTTACATCTGGTAGTGCAGTATTTTCGATGTTATACGTCTGGCACCTGTTAGTGTACCCGATGTGGAAAGTTGTACATTTTGCATTTGCAAGGGGCAGTTGCCATTTGATTGACCATTCATGTAAGTTTGTTATTTCTGTTTGGAGGTTGGCTGAATGTGTCTCATTTAATATTGGTGCGTGGCAAATCGGGTCGTCAGCAAATTTGCTTTGTTCGCAGTTATCTTGGTTACATGATAAATCATTCAAATAAATCAGAAAAAGTATAGGCCCAAGTAGCGTTCCCTGTGGGACTCCGCTGATGATATCTAATGTTGATGACGTCGAATTTTCTACCACCACGAATTGAGTTCGGCCTGACAAGAACGCTCTTAGCCATCCCAAAAGTAGTCCCTTAAAACCATAGCAGTCAAGTTTAAATAGGAGCTTTCGGTGTACTACCGATTCAAATGCTTTCTTAAAGTCGAACGATATAACATCAGTTGGTACTCCGATGTCAAAAGCTTCAGACCAGATATCGAGAGCCTTTAAAAGGTGCATCGTAGAGGACCTTCCTGGTAAAAAACCAAATTGGTCTGGTTTAATTATATTTAATTTGTTTGTAAAGTTTAACATTTGCTCTCGTATGATCTTTTCCATCACTTTACATGGCACTGATGTTAAAGAGATTGGTCGGTAATTTGTTGGATCCGTTTCATTTCCCTTTTTGTAGATTGGTATAACTCTCGCTGTTAACCAAATCGATGGAAGGACACTGAATTTAAACGAGAGATAAAAAATAAAAGCCAAGGGTTTGGTAATAAAATGGCGAATTTCGCGATATAAAAAAGCCGACAACCCATCAGGGCCCACTGAATGACTTGGTTTCAATGAAGTCAGTGCTTCTAAAACAATTTGCGGGGAAAAAGTGACCAACTCGCATACATCTTGCTTGTGATCGAGTGGGAAGTCCAAACATATTTGTTTGTCGTCGATAATCCCATTTAAAACGAAGCAGGAATTTAAAATGTTAGCTTTTGATAGCGGATCCATTTCAACTTTGCCATTTGCAACCAATGGTGGTATTTGTCTTTGAGAAGCCGTTTTGGATTTATAAAATTTATAGAGGGAACCAGTTGAACATGAAGTTAAATTTTTTTTTTCTGCAGTCTTCTGGTATAGGATTAGAGCCGCCGAATAATTCTTGCTAGTAACGTTAAACTTAAGAAGATTGGCATCTGATCTACTTGATTTGTACGTTCTCCACGCATGAAGTTTTTTCCTACGGAGTTTGTTGATCTCATTTGGGTACTTCTTCTTGGAACAAAGTTTGGTATGTCTCACTTCACTGCAATGGTTTATTTTGCGATTTAGAGTATTGAGGAAGGTATTCCAAGCAGTCTGCACGTCGGTTATATTGTCCATCACTGTGCACCAGTCTATTCGTGAGAGTTCTGTTTTGAGTAAGTCAAAATTTATTCTTTTGATGTTTGTACAATTTTTTTAATCTGTCTTTTTCAGGTTCAATTTAAAACTAACTGAATGGTGGTCCCTCAGACCAAGGGGTGGACTTACATCTACATCGTAGACCAGTCTATCTTCATTTGTAAAATTTAAATCAAGTATTTTATTTTCCCTTGTAGGTTTTGTGACAAGTTGTTTCATGCCTAACTGTAGGAGGTCACTTAAGAAAGACTGCTGATGTCCGTTTGTTGCGCGGAGTTGTTCCCAGTCAACTGATGAAAGGTTGAAATCTTCTAATATGACATAAGGACCTGGTTTGAGTTCGGTGTTTATGAAATGTGAAGTCGAAGATAATATTTCAGAATCTCGTCCGTCAGGGATATAGCAAAGAACACATTTAACTCTCGCAGGAAGTATGGATATAATTAGAACTTCAACATTTGGTGCCACTTTAGTAAGAATAAGGCTGATGCTTTTTCTGTAAATCACGCAGATACCACCGGCTCTGGAACCTCGGTCTCGTCTAAAAATACTGTAATGGCTTCCGTCAAGAATCATTGCATCCGTAATTGAAGGGGTAAGCCAGGATTCAACCACAAACAAAAGATCAAAGTCATCTGTCTTCAGCAGATCATGGAATTCATCCATATTTGCCACCATGCTACGTGCGTTTATGAGTATACAATTCATGTAGTTAGTTTTATGGCAGTGCGATAAAGTAGGCAAATGTGTTGAGATTGGGTGTAGAACAGTTGCTCTTTTTAACGTCCCCCTTACATGTAATGGTTTTCCTGAGTATTAAATAGCACTTTAGAAATCTCTGATTGAAGGGCCATTTTTCCTCTTAAATTCAGATGTGTACCATCTCTGCAAAGAAGGCTTGGACTGTTTAGAATTTGTTCGTCAAGTGATATGAAATTGCAATTGTTGGTAACACAAAAGTCTCTTAACATGCGATTTGTAATTTCTACCTTTTTGTCTTCATGTTTTTGATGGTACTTGATTCTTGGGAATAGGCCAATGAGTGAAATCCTTGCTTTTGGTTGTTTGGATTTTATTGTTTCACACAAGGTAGTTATATGGGAGATAATATCTTCTGGTGTGTCTTTCTTGATATTATTTGAGCCTACGCAAAGTATGGTAGTTGTCGGGTATTCACATGTGTCCAGTATTTTAGGAACAATTTCTGTTAGCTGCTGTACTGTTGCACCAGGCACTGTCCAAGTTTTAAGTTTAGGAAGTTGTTTGCAGCGTACTGCTCTTACATGGGAGTCACCTAGGATAAATGATTGCTTTATCCTATTTTCATGTTCACTATGCAGTGAACTCTTCTTGCAATGAAAGACTCCCAGTCTCTTAGTGGAACTAGTTGTTTTTGTGAGCCGGTGATTTGCAGCAACAATGCCTTCTGACAATTATGTACTGAAGCAGTGCGTGTATAACACTTGAGCATGTTATAATAGACTGTTGAATGACAATACAAACAATGGTTACAACAATAATTTTGTATTTACGCGCCATTTCAGAGTCACGTGCATCTAGCTGCAATCTCCTTTTTAGAAAAAGGCGCTTCCCCTTTCTACTCTTTACCTGTGTGCCAAAATTGAGATATGCGAACTTTCCCTAACGAGCTGTAGACGTGTCTTTACACCCTATGAGAATTAAAATGAGGCCTTGTCCTTAGCCAGTAGCCAGTAACACAAATAAATGTTATTGAAGGTACTTTTTTTCCATAAAGGACACGTTCCCACAGTTTAATGTTGAAATTTTCTTCGTTACTTGACCCAAGACACCTGATTTCAACGATTGTCAAAGATTTCTACCGCATGGGGATTTTACACCAGGCTGAAATCAGGTATAAGTTCATTACAGTTAAAAGACACAGTCTGCTAGTGAGCCGCCGTTAGATTAGATTCTTTATTGAGCCAAGAACAAAACTGCGGCCTTCAAGCCATGCGCTCAGTTTAACCTACTTACAAACTAACTTACAGCTAAAGAAAACAAGCCTTACAAACCGAAGACACTTGAAGCACTAACCAACATAACTCTCCCACAACCGCCGTGAGCCGCCGTTTAAAAAAAAAGGGTTTAAAGGGTTTAACGAGCGTTAACCACTCCTGGTCATCTGCCCGAAGCCCTAAGGCCCTATGTGTGAGCCGCCGTTTTACATCAGACAACAATGAAGCTCTGACAATAATTAAAAATCTACTTGGCGGCTACACACTAGCGTATGGCTAGATTAATTGTTGTTGCCTGGGTTAATGAATGCTACGCGGTTGCTGTTTTTCTTGATATCAAGGCGGCGTATGATATGGTGGATATCGCACGGCTGGACCACTCTGTGGCCGGGCTTGGTGTCTCAGGAAAGCTTAGAGCAGCAGTGATGGCTCTCCTTGGTGTTCGGCAGTTTGTGACTAGGGTAGACGGCTCCTGGTCCAAAGTGCTGACAACTGATAGAGGGCTTCCTCAGGGAAGCTGTCTTAGCCCAGCACTATTTGCAGTGGCCATCAATGCTGTACTTGTTACGCTGAGCAATACCGTCAATGTTGTCGCCTATGCAGATGATGTTGCGATGTGGTTGACAGGGAGTGACTTGCCTGTACTCCTCTCTGCTATTGAAACGGCTGTTGCTGCCGGTTCCCAACTGTTAGCTGCTCGCGGGTTGGCACTTTCTAGTAGTAAAACAGAACTTATGATCTTTCATTGTGGCATCAGGTCCATTACGGTTGATGGTACAGTTGTCGTCGCTAAAGATAAAGTTAGATATCTCAGTTTTTGGCTGGATCCACGGTTGACTGGATCCATGACATGGAAGCTGTCAGGAACTCGATTTCCTCTCAGCTTAATATCTTGAAGTCTGTTGCTGGCAATAAGTCTGTTGCGAAGAGGGCCACCGTGAACATGCTCTATAAATCGTACATTAGAGCATGCACTGATTTTCACACTCCACTCCTCACTTCCAAAAGAGCTATGAAGAGTATCCAAGTATCGTTGAACAGTTGCCTGCGGGTGGTAACTGGCTGTCTGCCGTCGACCCCGGTGCTTGCATTGCTGGTGGAATCGGGTGACGTCCCGGTTGATGTCAGGGCCAAGATACTGCTTGCTCGGATTTGTCTTCGAGCTCTAGCAAGAGGCAATACTGATCCGTTGGCAGTGATTATCCGAGACTACATGTCACTCTTGCAGTGGGCTCGGCGCTTCCTTGTATCCCCTGGAATGGGAGCTTCCCTTCTCGTTGAGCCATATTTGTCATGCCTCTCATGCCCCTCTTACATCAACACCCCCTCCCCCCACCGTGGCTTTGGTGTGGCACGGCACTTCAAGCACTCAGTGGTGACCCCACGCGCAGCCGGGAACCTGCAGTTGTCCTTGTGTTTAGTGATGCCTCTTTTCTTGTAGAAGAGGGAACAGGGGGTATTGGCGTTTGTGTCCCTAGTCTTCGGATTGAACGCAGCTACCGGTTGCCGGCGGTTTCTTCGGCCTTTGTGAGTGAACTAGTAGCACTTTCTGCGGCTTTGGACATCGGACTTGATTTGCAAGCACCGAGAGTTACTGCCCTGACGGACTCTCTCGCTGGTGTGGGGTTCCTCCAGAGGTGTTTTGCGTCCATGGAGGTGTCCCACCCAATTGCAGCAGATATCGGCTGGAAATTGTATGCGGCTTACTAAGCTGGTTGTCTTGTTGAGGTTGATTGGGCTAAGGCACACTGCAACATTTTCGGTAATGAATTAGCAGACGACCTTGCCAAAAAAGGTGCCTCTCAAGCGGACCCTGCAGTGAACTTCAGGACTGGCCCAGTAGATCTGCGTCCTGTGGTTGTGCGACACTGCACTCGAAAGTGGAGCGAGAGGTAGGCCAGTGGTTCTTCTGGTCGCTTGCTTCATAGTATTCACCCGACTGTTTCTGTACCTAAATGTTTGGACGCCTACCAAGGAGGGAGGATAGCGTCATATTTAGACTGTGCACTGGGCACGCCCAGTTGCGTACCCATCTTTTTCGACTAGGGTGGGCCAGGACCCCTCGCTGTAAGTATGGCGGGTCTGACAAAACGGTTTTTCTCTTTCTGATTGAGTGTCCTTTATGGAATGTGCAGCGTCGCTGTGTTTGATGGAGGAGGGGATCCTCTAGCTGCAATTTTGGGAGTCCTCCCCCCCCCCCTGTTCCTCATGATAAGTAGAATATTCGTAAAACCCTTGGTTTCTGTAATGCAATAGGACGTTTGGAGTTTTGTTTATTAATTCATGGCAGCCCCAGCATTGGCTTGCTTGCTCCCCTCGGGTTCCTGTGTTCCCTCATCAGCCATACAGGTACAATGAGGTAAGAATTGTCGGACTGAGCCTTCATTGTATTGACGGTGTGTAGTGCGTTTTTTCCTTGTTTAGGCTGTTGTGGATTCATGATGTGGCTGCAGTGAGGTAGAGTATCACGGCTCGAATGCATGCGTTGAGGTCCATTGCCAACAATGCATCTGTCGCTATGCGTGGCACGGTTGCATCCTTTTTCAAGGTGTATGTGCGTTCCTGCATGGACTACCATATCCCTGTTCTGGCTAGTTCTGGACAGGCCATTAGGGCAGTGCAAGTTGCCTTAAATCAGGGCCTGCGGGTGTTGTCACGGGCTGCCTCCCATCTACCTCTGTGCCGGCACTGCACGTGGAAGCTGGTGAAGTCCCAGTTTCCTTCCAGGCAAAGGAATTGCTGGCCAGAGTTTGCCTGCGGGCAATTGTGAAGAGTACGTCGGATCCATTAGGGTGTATCTTTGTGGATTACATGTCCCTGTCCGGAAGGGCCCGTGATTTGCTGGGTGCCCTGGCCCAGGGGTGTCTCTGCTCATGAACAGGGGTTTGAATGGCTCCCCCCGATTTTCATACACTCGACGGCTCCATGGCTTTTGTGCCCTACAGCCGGCTTCTCTGCCGGCTTCTGTACGGGCTGAGGGTGTTGGGGCTGGGTGGTCTGGGTGCAAGTGTTTTGTGACACATCGTTCTTTGCGGACTGAGGAAGGGGGGGGAGGTTGGAGTGTGTGTTCCAAGTTGGCACCTGGAGCACCGTTTTTCCCTCAACCCTTGGCTTTCGTTGGGGAGCTTTTTGCCATTTCCGTGGCCCTCAACATTGGTTCTGACTTGCAGGCTCCAGAATACTGTGTCTTGACTGACTCGTTGGCTTGTCTTGTATCCTTTCGTCGATGTTTCCAATCTCTGCAATGCTCCCATCATGTCGCATTTGAGATAGGGTGTACGCTGTTCTCGCAGTACCAATGTGGCAAGGCTGTCTCCATTGTATGGGTTAGGGTCACTTGGGCAGTTCAGGAAACGAGTTGGCAGACAGCCTCGCCGGGCAGGGTTCTGTTGACAGCTTGGCTGAGGTCCAGCTTGCCATTGGTCCTAAGGACTTGCGGCTGGTGGTTGTGGGGATTGTTGGGGGGGGGGAGTGGGCAGTGGCATGGTCTGCGAGCGAGTTGGGTCACAGACTTTTTGCATTACACCCCACCACCTGTCCAAACCCTCTCAATGGCCTCCCTCACTGAGATGCCGGTTTGCATTCAACTCAGGGCAGATGTGTTTCAGCTAGGGTGGTGCCGCTCTTTACTCTGCGTCTGTAGTGTTGGTGACGAGACGGTAAGTCAACTTCTTTTTGATTGCCCCCGATGGACGGCTCAGCGCCATTTCGTGGTTGACGCTGGGGTTGACCCGATGCATAAGGCCCTTGGTGTTTCGCCATACTCCTCGTATGGTGTTGGTCCCCTGCCACTAATACCACTAAGAGACTGGAAGTCTTTCATTGCAAGAAGAGTGGGAAACAAAATGCAGATCGTTGAGTGCAGGGTCCAATCAAGTAGGAAAAAAGTAATTTTTAAGAAGAAGTACGTCTTCGTTATGCGTCAAGTTTGCCAGTTAATTATACACATGCTAGTGTGGCGTCGTCAAGAAGATAATCGACCAAGTACATGAAATTAATTGTGATTGAGTGAGCAATTCCTGTTTCATTGCGTAGATTAACATTAACTGCGAAAGGAGCAACTGCAGGGGAATGTGCCGATTGAGTGAGCAAAGCGAATGCAAATCAACATGGTTAGCCAGTGTGCTCAAAAATGGAATTGAACAAACTTACCCATGTGAACAGTGAAGCAAGGACACCAGAGATGAACGTGGACCTACCTGACCCACGACCCCCTTGACCGACGGGATAAATAAAAAAAATATGTGACCCATCATCCGTGATCCATCCCACGCTATGAAAAAATAACACAATATGCAAATAATATAGTCTGCAATTTTGGTTTTTAACCTTCTGGGGGAAACTTATTTTTGAAATTGTGAAACAAATTTTTAAAGATTACTACTAAGTCTACCGATTACCGTAAGATTACCATGGGTTGGTGGGTGAACGATCTTGACCCATGACCCACTTCACCCACGATAGAAATGTGATCCATTTAACCCACTACCCACCGACCCATGGGTCAGTTGTATATCTGATGGACACACAATAAACCTAACCATGTCAGTTTGGTTTACTGATGTAACGGCTAAATTGGGCAATAACAAATGCGAAAATTATGAATGTGAAAATTTACAGACATTAAATTCCTCCAGAAAAAAAAGGTGTATAGCTGTATATTCACACTCCTATGAAAGTTGTGATATCGATCCAAAACCAAAACTGGTGTAAGAGAAGCCGTCAAGTTTCAAAAAGGGCCAGCCTTTGAAAGTAGTGATATCATTCAACCAGGGAAACTCCGCCAAGGTTAATCCTATTATCCAAGTTATTTACACTGAATAATACTTTGGACGTTAAATGAAAACTTGAATATTACTACCGCGAGCAGCAATGTTCTAGTTTTCATTTAATTTTCGTACTGTTAGTTGATGCGATTAACTTGGCTAATAGGATTAACCTTGGCGGCCTTTCCCTGGTTGAATGGTATCATTACTTTCAAAGGCTGACCCTTTTTGGAAACTTGGCGGATTCTCTTATATACCAATTTTGATTTTGGGTTTACATTGGGATATGACGACACTACTTCGTTATCAAGACAGGCACTAGCGTGTCGCTGCCTAGTTGTTGTTTCATTGTTGTTGTATTGTTGTTGTATTGTTGTTGTTGCATGAAGGCGGCAAGCGTATGCGGAGTCTTTATTTGAAGCAAAAGTTTTATAGACTACAACGAGTAGCTTGATAAAATACTTACAGGCGACAAAAGCGGCTGCAAATCTGTTGGACAATCAGGCATTACGTCCCTATAATGTAGGGCAACGGTTTTGGTTCGTCGGACGACTCTTTCTAGGAAAAAACTGCTACCAAAGATCGTTGATAATGTTTTGGCTAGCTAACTTATTTCTACCGAAATTATTCGACTAGAAAATAAAAAATAATAAAACCAATAATCATAAAATCACCACAACAAATGATACCTAAACAAGAATCATTGCCGAAAATAACCAAGTGTTTAATGTGTCTTCAATAAAACCTGGCTACCAAAAACGTAAAGAAACCACCAAATGACCTGCTGTTACGGCATATATATGGCTTGCGGAACTCCTCCATATTAAATATAAGTTGCATTGTTATTGGAAAATAACAAAATCCGTCTGGTCCATCAGCAAACAACATTAGAAAATAAATACCAACTCGTTTGATGCTTAATGTAAGGTTGAACTGATCCGAAGTCAAAACAGCAAACGGACACAAATAAACTTTTCTGTAAGGTTTCGTATACTGCAGTGTTGTTGTACTGTTTAGTCCATGTGAAACCTTACTGCTGTAGTTAAATGTTTTTACCATTTTATATGAAATGTGCAATTTCTGTATAGAATTAATATTTGGCTCCTTTTTTTGCGAGTAATTAGTTATTCCTAGTTTGCTTTTAAAGAAAGTATTTGACTTACAAACTCCGAACTCCACAAAATCGTAAAATCAAATCAGTTACCAAAATAACTGATATCTACCCAAAAGCCAACACCGAAAAAGTTGTAAGGTCCAGAAGTAAAGCTTCAGTAGAGTTGCAACCAAAAAAGGAAATAATCCACAACATCATAAATAACAAAAAAAATCACGTTAGGCGCTGCTACCAAAAGTTTTGATATCTAAACCTAAAACAATAAATTGTAAGCAAAAATCCGATAAGTTTCAGCCATTGAACGTCGTGATATCAGAAACGAGCTAAGTTTCCACTCATCAGACATACAACGCAACTTTAAAACTTGGCGCATTGCAAGCCTTTGGTTTGGAAGACCCAAGATGCACAACCAACATCAAAATAAGCGCTAATTCATTTTTGTTGTTGCTTCATTATTGTTTCGCGCGCACGAAGGGAAATAACAACATCAAAGTTGAAACGATCAATCGGTCACTCCCACGACCAATCTGCTCTCGGTTAAGAAAAACTATTTACGAACTGCAAAACTCAGTAGCAAATCGTGGAGGTTCCGATTTGCGTAACGTCAGAAAGGGTCACAAATAATACTGCGTTATGCACCACACTAAAAGCTATAGTTTACAGTACAGCATGCTAATCTACAGTAGTTCAACAAAACGCCACCATCTGAGTTGTAAAACTTTATTGTAAATTGGATCAAACGAAAGATATTGTAACAAAAAATCTATAACATTATTTCGATTAAATTCACTGTATATATATTTATTCGAAAAAATAAGATATAGCTAAGCTATTCAAGTAAAAAAAAAAGTACCAATGCGCCAAGTTTTAAAGTTGCGTTGTATGTCTAATGAGTGGAAACTTGGCTCGATTTTTATATCGCAGACGTTCCATCGCAGAAACTTGGCGGGTTTTTTGCTTACAAATTATTGTTTTTGGTTTAGATAGTTGATAACTTGAAGCATATCTCCTTTTGGTACTTCAGCTTGAAGCACGTAAAAGCTTGTGAACAGCACAAATTCAGCTGGAAGTTACGGTGATGCTATTAATAAGAATGACGCCCTGGGCCTGTACCTACTTTGACCACATCCGTCGAAATTAATAGCCCCTGCAGGAGCTTATCAAGGAGCGCGGTAGAGGTCCTTATGTAAGCCTCAGCATGAACTTCCATGTTAAACGTCAAACTTTGCACTCCTATAGTCTCGCCCAGAATTGACATAGACCAACGAAATTCGGTATTTGGGGTCGTGTCGTAACTATTTCACCACATTACAAATTTTAATGACAACAATCAAACCGTTCGGCGTCCACAGCATGGCCATTTCTTGTTGTTGTTGTTGTTGTTGTTGGGACTCTTTGCCCTCACCTGGAGACCGAACCACTGAACCGATTTTCAAGTTCTATAGCTTAAAACGTAGGTCTAGACAAGGCCTAGGGCCTTTCGCAGGCTATTTTAACGTAACTACAATATTCTTGACACGGAAAGCCAAATGGGCTAAAACTTTTGCTCTCACCTAGAGATCGAACCAATGAACCGATTTTTAATTTGTATAGCTTAAAATGTAGGTATTAACACCGACCAGGGCCTTTTGAACACGATTTTGATGTGACTGCAGTATTCTCGTCGGTAGAGCAATTATTATTGCAGAGCACTAGGCAGAAATCATTAATGTTGCTGTTGGGACTCTTTGTCCTCGCCTAGAGATCGAACCACAGAACCGATTTTCAAGTTCTATAGCTTAAAACGTAGGTATGGACAAGGCCTAGGGCCTTTCGCGTGCTATTTTAATGTAACTACATTATTCTTGACACGGAAAGCCAAATGGGTTAGAACTTTTGCTCTCATCTAGAGATCGAACCAATGAACCAATTTTCAATTTGTACAGCTCAAAATGTTGGTATTAACACCGATCAGGGCCTTTTGAACACGATTTTGATGGTACTGCAGTATTCGCACCGGCAGAGCAATTATTATTGTAGAGCACTGGGCAGAAATCATTAAGTGGAGCAACAAATCTTTGCAGAAATTTTGCAGAAAACATAAATTTGGTACGCAAGTCTTTCTTAACAGTAAAAATCGAACCAGCCATGGACCCCGATGAAATACCCAAAGTGCCATCAGTGCCCCCTCCCGCCCCAGAACCTCCTCGTGATGCCTCCCAGGGGTTTGGGCAACAAATTCTTATAGATCAAGCTAAAAACATGAAATTGGGTGCAAAAGTC
>JAHWFP010066565.1:341-13159 GCA_023313725.1 Lithobius niger
CCCCTGTAACGAAATCGAATGACCCATTCGAAAGGCTCTATCCCTTTCAAAACGTGCTGATCGTGTATTGACGTTGCACCGTCCAATTGTGACTTCCACGTACCCTTATGCGAAATCAACTGTTAACATTCTCCTCTTCCTGGGGCGAGAAATTTGTTGGGGTCCAACCAACGGAGACTGCATTGATCTCGACGCCCGCTAGGCATGGCAGACGAACGAGCGAGCGAGCGGGCGGCCATCTTGTCAGCTGCGCGCGCTCCCTGGGGAAAGCCTGCAGCCAACATTCGGTCACCTGGTTAGCTGGGATTGAGAATAAACGAGTGACCTAACCAAGAAGGCAGCCAATGCTACTTTTTTTTTTTTTGGGGGGGGGGGGGTACCGTTCTACTAAAGGGAGGGTTGTTTGGGTACCAATGCGCGACTCTGAAATCGAAGTGCAAACTGTTGTTGTATTTGCGAGAGTGCGTACATTCGTCTACGCTACGCGGACTTGCAGGGTGAAATCTCGCTTAACAACATGCGCGGGTTTCAGTTAACTGGAAAACGACTTGTTAAAAATAGACGCTTACAGGCAAAGGTTTAAAAAAAACTGAAAATTAAAAAAATTAAAACTAAAATTAAAAAAAATTAAAACTAAAATTTAAAAAAATTAATTTAAATCCAAAATTTAAAAATCTAAAAAATTAAAATTTCAAAATTGAAACTAAAAAATGTTAAACTGAAAATAAATATTTTTAAATTCCGCATCAAATTTTTTTATAATTGCCAAGTTAAAAAAAAAACTTTAACTTTTAATTTTTAAGTCTTTATATTTAAAATATTTTAACTCGGGCAATTATAAAACATTGTAACGCGGAATTTAAAAAATGTTTATTTTCAATTTTCAATTTTTGTGTACACCAGTGCTTCTTACAAATCTCGTCATTTTGTACGGGTGGATAGCTAGTCGTACCATAAAAACAACTCTGGACTTTATTCTGTATCCAAGTACCAAGGAACCTCGTTTTCCCCGCCCCACCCAAATTCTGTACACATTCGGAAATTCGCAAAGAAACAAAGTACAAGGTTTGTAAGAACGCTGGGAAAAAACTGATGCCTTAAAAGAAAGGGTACTGGAATAAACTGCAAAAATTACCTTATTAAATCTGGAAATTCCCGTACAACCGTCTGAATGCCTTCCGTGCTTCAAGTTGCCATACAAAAGCAACTTCAGTCGTAAGAAAAATGTACTGTTGGTGACTATTTTTCTTTGTCAGTTTCCTTTTCCTCACCTATTCAGTTTTAATTCTTTAAAAATGTGTGCGTATTTGACATTTTGAAGAAACTGTTAAGTTTGTAACAAGCCAGCAATTACTGGAAAATACAGTTCAAATAGTACTAGAAAATAACTCTAGATATAATACTAGAGTATACTGCCCAAATAATACTAAAAAAAAATACGGCCCGTATAGTATTAAAAAATGCTGCTCAAATAGTACTGGAAAATACTTCTGAAATAATACTGAAAAATACTGCTCAAACAATCCAGTACTGCCGAAATAGTACTGGAAAATACTGCTCAGTAATACTTTAAAATACTGTTCAAATAATGGTGGGAAAATGTGATCAAATCCTTCAAATAATACTGGAAAACGTTGCTCAATTAAAACTGGATGTACTGCCCAGAGAGAACTGGAAAATGTTCCACGTGTAATGCTAGAAAGTGTTGCTCATATAACTCTAGAAGGTGGCTGCTCAAGTAATACTACTCAAATAATACTGGAAAGTCGTGCCCGGGTAGTATTGGATAATACTGCTCAAGTAATACTGGAAAATACTGCTTACGTAATGGTGGAAAATATTGCTAAAATATACTGGAAAACGTTGCTCAAATATTGCTGGAAGGAAAATACTACTCAAATATAACGGAAAATGCTGCTTAATGCTGCAAAATATTTTTCGTATAATACTAGAAGGTACTGCCCAGTACTGAAAACTAAATCATTAAGTTGCAGGAAAACTGTTAAAGTGTCATTGATTTCTTTAGATACTCGAGCTTTCATGGGATCCGCCCCGGATTACCCCGTCCCCACACTACAGGAGGCCCTTGTTTCAAAATATAAAAAAATTTGAAAAAACTTGAAATGAAATCTTATGAAAGTTGCATGTCTAAGTTGTCAGAAAACCGTTCAAATTCACGCAGATTTTTTTTTAATACTCCAGCTTACGCACTCCCTTACCACACCCCCCCCCCCCCCCCCACCCTCCGTCCGTCCCGCGAGGCGTTGAAAGGCCCGTGCAGTACATTCACGGTGAGGTCCGACCCCTCACACTCCGAACTGTAGGAGGTTATAGTTTTCGCATTATGGCACGAGAGGACAAGGGCGGCAGGATCCATGCTGTCACGCGTGTAAATTGGTCGCATACTAATTGTGGAATTTTGTATAGGGTGGAATTTTTACTTTCAATATCGACCAAAAATAAAATTATAACCAATCACGACTTGTATTCTAACACTAAGAACGTGGAAGCGGAGTTCATCTCTTCTGGTTTTAGGCCGCGAAAAATTAATTAAGTGGTTCTCGAGAGCGCACGCATTGGTTTTTGTTTCTTAACGCATATAACGCTTTTTATGACATTGTCTAAAAAAAAATTCCGATCACGCATCAGCACTTTCATCAAACATTTCCTGGAGCCGATGACCACATCAGCTCTCAGAGGCATGTAGCCTAACAACTAAAAACTTAGATCTAAAGAATGACTTTGATCAAATATACAACTTTTGCACGCTGATCCTGGAATTAAAACATAGATATTGTACTCCACAAGAAAATATAAACTACTGATTTCGTTTTGTTTGGTAAAAAAAAATTAAAAAAACCATCGCCAGCATCTGAAAAATCGCGAATAAAACGTAAAATAAAAACACCGCCCGCTCGCGTCAATTATTTTTTTTCAGCACCACTCCCGAGAACCACTTAATTAATTGTTAGCGGCCTTATGTACTTCTGACTGAAATCTGTGT
The DNA here is from genome assembly GCA_023313725.1 of Lithobius niger. NCBI lineage: Eukaryota > Metazoa > Arthropoda > Chilopoda > Lithobiomorpha > Lithobiidae > Lithobius > Lithobius niger. Next base: position 3,346 of record JAHWFP010066565.1, read on the forward strand.
ATACTCCCTATACTCCGCGCACGACTTCATGTATTTCGTGAAAACTCGTCCACTAAATTAGCTAACTCTCCAGCTTTAAAGTTCCGTAACAAACTCGTATCACCCCTCGAGGCAACGGAGGTTTGCTTTCATTTGATCCGAATGATGGTAATGATGACGATAATGCTAATATGTAATGGGATGAAGGTAATGAGATTGTATAGGAAGCCTACGAGTTGCATATCCGATGCCTCGTATTATCTGGTTATACACCAGTTCCACCTTTGCCTGGAGGGAATGTTGCATTCGCGATGCGGTGCCGGGAAGCCACACAAAACTGCTTGCAAAGCTGCCTCTATGGCCCCTTGCAGCCAGTCTGCTCAAGTTACAAAATTTGACGTGTTGCGTTCGTGTACCTGGTTTTTTTTGTGTGGTTTTTTTTGGTTGTTTTTTTTTTTAATCGTACAGCCCTGATATCAGACCTTGTTTTGGACAGGTGCACATGAAGAATAAAAGAAAATTTGTGTGTGGGAGTATGTGTGCGTGTGTTTGTGTGTGTAAGTGACTTCAATACGATTTTCAAAAATAGCAAAATCGGATGTATTAAAATGCGTAGCAAACTTTAAGATTTTCGTGAAAGCTCTAGGAACGTACAGATTTGTAAAGTACCTTTAATTATAAAAAAAAAAAGCGAAATAACACAGCACTGAGCACAAGTTCATTATCAAAATGAACCCCCAAAAAAACCGAAACTGTTAGTTGAGAGATCGAAAGGATTCGTTGCAAGGCGACAGACTCGGTCCAAACACAACATCAGATGGAAAACATTTATTTCCGGAGGCCCGGGTCTGCCTGAAAGGCTGCCAAAGTTTTATCTCATGTACAAACGGAAAAATGTCTACCTGAACAACTTCAAAGGGTTTCAAAGGGTTTAACGAGCGTTAACCACTCCTGGTCATCAGTTCCAAGGCAACAATACATCAAAAACCACAACAGTCACACAATACCATAACATTGTTATATCCGATGCGACAATGCAAAAGGAAGCCATTGTTACAAAAACGCATTAAAAAAACGCAAGCTAAATGAAAAAAAAAATGATTAAACCACTAACTAGGCATTGGCAAAAATAAAATGCAACAAAAAAAAAAAACAACAACCAAAAGAAGTGATATCGGAAACAAAACTCACGAGGGTGAAAGAACCCGCCAAGTTTCAGTCAATCAAAATAGTGATATCAGAACAAAAAAGGCTACCGCCAAGTTGCTACATCAGTTGCCAAGCTAATCCCACAGATTATTACCTCCAGACGTTAAATAAAAAACTGGGGCATTGCTACGGATTGTATCAATGGTCAGGTTTTTCATTTAACCTTTGATCTAATAGTCATGGGATTATCTTGGCAACTAATGTACGGTAACAACTTGGTGGCAGCCATTTTTGTTCTGGCTACTTTAATTGGCTGCATCTTGGCGAGTTCTTTCGCCCTCGTGGGTGCTTGTTTCAGATACGATTTTCAAAAAGTGCTTTTTATTTTGTATGTTTTAATTATTTTCTACTGCGTGTAAAATTGATTTTATTTTGTTTTTGGCTCACCCCAAACGCGAAAGGGGTACCATTATTATCACAGGCTTTTGGATTGGTAACAAAAGGAAGAAACTCTACTCACTAAAGCCAATACTGTGACTACTAAGGATGACCATTATGGGGATGTTTTCTGTTCCGCTTCATTATACTGTTTTTTTTTTGGGGGGGGGGGGGGTTACTGGTACATTACAACAATTAAGCCCAGGCGCATAAAGATGGTTTACTGTTTGTACAACCTTGATCAAATTTTGTAGAAACAGTTATATGACTGCTGGCACAGTTCAACGAGCTAAACCCAATTTCATAAAGATAACTACTGTTCTATTTTAACACAGTTGTTTGACTTGCACAGTTCGGTATGCTAGACTCAATTCCAGAAAGATGCTTTACTATCCTCGTCATTTATCAGCCATCTTTACCACAGCTATTTGACTAGCACAAATCAGTATGGTAGACTCAATTCGAGACAGTTGAATTAGTATTCCACGTTATTTTTTGGCCGGCACACAGTTTTAAAACAGTTATTTGCCTTGCACAATTCGGTACGCCAGACTAAAATCCAGAAAGATGCATTACTGTTCTACGTCATTTATCGGCCATCACACCGTTTTGACACAGCTACAAGACAGTTATTTGACTAGAACAGTCTAGTGTACTCTCCTTAATTCCAGAATAGTTTTTTACTATTCTATGCCATTTATCCGCCATGTTTAACACAGTTATTTGACTAGCACAGTTCGGTATGCTAAACTCAATTCCAGAAAGATGCTTTACTATCCTACGTCATTTATCAGCCATCTTTAACACAGCTATTCGACTGTAAGTTCCGTATGAAAGACTCAAATCCTGAAATATACTTTACTTTCGTACGTCATTTATCAGCCACCTTTATTACAGTTTTCTGACTAATGTAGGCATTTAGTAACCTCAAATGAATAAAGAAGGTTTGCTGTTCTATTTCTTAAAAGGCTAGGTTTTGCAAATATTCATTATTGATTCTTCATTCTCTGCCGATTATCACAAACACAGTTCTGTATCTATAGTTTGTTCCACATTATGTTTGGAGGAAACTCACTGTATGACGCCACGTTTGATTCCACTACGAGAATAAAACAAAAAAAAAAAACACGTAAATATCGCACTAACCGACTCTAACAGTAACTGTGTAGAGTCTACAAGTGTGATGTCCACATGTTTTTGCACTTGTAGTGCAAGGAAACGCGGCGACATACAGTCAGTTTCCTGCGAACATAATGTGGAACAAACTGTATAGCAGTGACATTTGCCGCCATATTGGCACCAGTATGGGTTTTGGAGGGCATAACTACAAGGTGCACTACATAAAAATGGAGGGAAAAACAACGGAAGGGCGGATGTCTTAGGCTTAAAATAACGTTGTTTTCTCCAACAACAAAAAACGCGCGTTGTAGGTCTAAGAAATCACTCTTCACAGCATCGGCTTCTGTATGACGCCCTTCTGTTTCTCTCTGCAGTGCCCCTTGCAGCTAACCTATTAAGGTTCCAGCATAGAGTTATATACAATAATACTACGTCGTGTCACTGCTCTATTGGTAGAGGTCGCAATTTAAGTCCAGGTTTAAACAAAATAATTGAAACACAAAAATTCTGTAAATGATTTACTTTTTAAAACCTATTTCTATTCTTCTCTCTCTCTTCTAGAATATGCCCACCGTCCAGTCCTGCTCCTTCAATCGTCTTTCTCCATCGAGTTCTGGCTTCTGGTTGCGATCAGAACACCGATCGTCGCTTTAGCTACCCAGCGACTGTTCAAGCACGCCCGGCATTGTCTCTTCTCGTCCGTAAGTACTGAAACCTTAGGTTAGAACGTTAACTCGATATCGCATATTCCAAGCCAACGTAGGGGGCCCTTGGAGGTTGCAACTGGCGGTAGTTGGAAGAGGTTTCCGACTTGAGCTCCCGCCTCCATCTTGGAAAATGGCGGCCGTTTTTGCGTGTTTTGACAGTATAGCCGAATCTATGCATCTTTTGTAGGGATTAAGATGTGTTACAAAGTTCGAATACATCTTCAAAGCATCAAGTGCATAAAGACAGGAAAAAAAATCTTTGAATCTTTTGCCGTTCAAAGCGTAATATCATTACAGTCAATGTTGCTGCCGCCAAGTTTCCGGTCCAACCATCACAGCTTAAAGGTGCCTATTCACCGAAGACAGGCTACAGCGTCTAGCGCCGTTTGGCATTATTTCGTTCTGTGTAGCACTTGATTTCAACAAGCGAAGGTAATTTCTTTTTACACAACAAACAAGCCGCGTGTCTCCATTAATTATTGAGTGTAAAGTTGGTGCATCCATGGAGCAAGCGGTCAGGGTTGACGATATCACTGTCACTCGATGGCGCCCATCTAGCGGTTCAAAATCTGCGTTTCAAAACGGTCGATAGCCGGAAAAAAGCGCCCGTGATGTCGTTAGGCTTAACTTTAACGCATGCTCTCTGGTGAACTTGGACGTAACAACTTTACACTCAATAATTAAGGAGGCACGTGGCTTGTTTGTTGTGTAAAACGAAATTCATTTTGGTGTTCCTTCGCCTGTTGAAAGTAATGGTTGGACAGAACTAGATATCGGCAAATGGCTATAGATCTGCAGCTTGTCGTTTGGTGGCAATATCCCTTTAATTGGCATTCGACAACAGTTCGTTTTATTGTTTGCGTTAATGGATATAAACCTATTTTATATAAAGGATATAAAAGAGAAGCCATTGAAGTTTATGCCCGTAAATACATTTAAGTTTGACATTTAAAACTTTGTGAAGTAAAATAACGAAAATGTTGGAACCAGCATGTCGTGTTGAATAAGAAGAAGTGAGAAATCGGAGTGATTTCTTTATCTCTTACGCTGAACGCTTGCTACCAGCAACCGCTTCATGTGGTTCCGTTTCCTGCTACTCGAATTCTCTGGAAGCATCTAGAAGTCGGAAGCACTCTTCTGACCATGCGTGAATCACTTCCACTTCCTTTAAAGACTGATATCATCGTAGCTATGAGCGATGACTGATCTAGATTAGTGGCATCTGGAGTAGCGCACAATTTTGTTTTTTCGGATTTTGTTATGAATCAGTGGTAAGAGTCCTGTTGTGCGCCTAAATTTACAGAAAACAACGGTGTCCTCCTAAAATAAAACAGACAGTGCTTCCAAAAACAACGGAAAAGCCATCACGTCACAACTGAAAATTGTTTGTTGGCAAAGATGTGGACAGAGCACGAAACGGCTTAAATAGGGCGGGGTGGGGAGTTGAAATGTTTTCTGGCTCTGGATTTATTTACATTGATTGATTGGGTGGTTTATTCTGCTTTTGATGACGAAATTTGTCGGTCTCGGGGATCTGAATGAAAGTTCGTACTCCTGAAGATGATTTGATGAGGTTGAGAACGGTTCGCTGATTGGACAGAATGTGCAGAGGATCGGTAATAAGGAGTTGAAAAATTGTCACTCCAAGTTAGGGAGTTGGTCCTGTTTTTGAGTTGTCTTGAACCAGATAATTGGCATAGTTCTTTGCTTTAGTCGGACGTATGAGAAATCGGGCGTTCAGAAATTTGTTGTTTTGTTGGACCAATGGAGGTCATCATGCAGCGGACTGTTGTACGTGGAAACCAATACTGTTCGAACGGCATGTAAAAAATATTTACGACGATGCGTTTGAAAACAAAATGCAATAATGTGTTCCTATATGTCACGGATCAATCCAGGCTCCGGGCGTTTGAGGTTGTGTGCTGCTTGGCAAGCTTTGTGAGGCAAACAAGACAGCAATAAGTTGCGCGCTATTAAAGACATGTCCAGTTGGTGGTGTTGACCCATTTACTTATTGGTCACACCAACCACCACTCCTGAATGTCGTTGGTGTTGCCGGGCTGGCCACTTAACAGTCCGTCATGTGCTTGTCGAATGTCACCAACTTGATGGTATTCGTCACCGTTTCCATCTTTTGTAAGACTTAGCGCATCAATTGGACAATGAGTCTGTCATCCTGTCCGGTGTTTTTCATTTTTGCCGGAATTTCAGGTATACGATAATATGTAGATTTGGGGTTTGTTTAACATTTCGGACCACTGCATTGTGACTTAGTTTGGCGCCAATGACTTAGCTTTTGACGCGGTATAAAGCCTCAAGCCCCTTACCCCCTCCCCACCACCAATATGTGTTTGGGAAAATACGGAACCCAGGAGTTAAATAGAACACATGTGGCAAGCAAAAGATCTTAGATATGTCCTAGCAAAATTGTCCCTCTCCATCCCGAGATGCGTCCCGGAAAGCCACTTGGCTCAATTAGTGATGAATTAACTCAAGTGCAAACCTTTTACCGCCATTTCGAGTTCAATGTCAGACTGCCGGAGCAGAAATTGAAAACCCTCGACCTTTAACACCAAGGTTGATGCCATACTGACGCGATCACTGTTTCATAAAGGTAACGGCCACATGCAGCATTTCGCACGTACACGTATACGTATGCGCAAACACTTTCTAATCGCCACTGAAGGGAATGCTCGTTACCGCGCCTTCATACCAAATGAACCGAAAGGAACACACAATAAAGCATGCCAATTGGACGTGCCATCATGGCTGAGCGAGGTGAAAACTCCGTTCAGGTAATAACGTAGTCTTATATGCGGGATCAAAGGACTGAATGATTAGCACTAATGTTTCATATCCCGGGTTCATTCCAGGTCTCAGCCGGACACCTTTCCAACTTTATGTCTGAGGTTGCGTGCTGCTTGGCAAGCCTTGCGAGATAAACACTTTGATCATTTAAGTCCAGTGGGCTGCGGAAATAGGTTTGCATCCGTATTAATTTACATACATTGTCGCAAAGAATGATACAACAATGAAAAGCAACATTGCAAAAACATACTACAGCATTGTCTACAGCACCAACCACCAGATACCAACCCCCCTTCCCCACACCACCTCCGACGCAGTTGCTTCTGCGTAGTCCTCCGGCCGGCCGTGAGAGACTAAAAACTTGCAACTGAAAAAAAAATGTAGCAATAGACAAAGTCTCCTTTCCGTGTGCAGTAACTTGGTAGCAGCCGGGGCGTAAGAAGGAAGCTGGGGGTGGGAGGGGAAAGAAGTCACGTGACTTTTAGCTAAAAAGAGAAGAGTTTGCGAATTTCGACTTAGGGTGGCGCACTCGTCGCGTCACTCAACTCAACTTTTAAGTTTTCAGCATCTCGGTCCTAACGCGATTGGGAAGGTTTTTTTTTTTATTTCTTTTTATTCTTTTTGGTCGTGGGGTATAGGAGGTTCCGTTCTTTTTTTTTTCTTTTTCTTTTTTTCTTTTATTTGAAAATCGCATCCCTTTCACCCGCATGGGTTGTATCAGGAATGGGGTCGCGGTGCAAGTTGAATCGTTGCTACTGACTCTGGGGTTTTTGAGATCTGGGATTGGGGGGAAGGGTAGAAGGTATTGATTTTTTTTTGGAGGGGTTTCAAACTAGCCAACCAAACGGGGTAATTCAGGGGGTGGTGTTAAGACATGCCGTTCTAAATCGTTACTATAGTATTTTAACCGGGCCGGTGGTGTCAAATCTCAAAAAATGTAAACGTCAGGTCTTTTATGTCCGTTTGGTTTTCGCACCGACAATTTCCTCGCTCACTAGCTTTTACTTAATTAATACTAAGGGCGGTTGTGCAGACTGGCCACAAAACGCGCAATAATCGCTGAAGTTCGCGCGGCAAGCGCGTCTGAATCGACGGTACCTTTCACACAGCGCGATTTGGCTGAGGGAGACCTACCGACAAACGCCGAAACACACCACTGCGTGCTGAAGCACCATTTGGGTCCCATACATGTTACCTGATCTGCCACTGATTGCGATTTTTACGCCATAAACGCTACACAAACGCCAAAGATTGCGTCTGCGATTGTGGCGCGTTTTGTGGTCCGTCTGCAACCGCCTTATGGCCGCCCGTGCACTGAGCAACTTGGCCGCGCGGCCAGGTCGCTGCAGCCAATGAGAATGCTTACCGTTTATATAAAACCACGCACTAATCATTTTCATTGGCTCCAGCAACCTGGCCGCGCGGCCAAGTCGCTCAGTGCGCGGGCGGCCTAAATCTGCTGGCTGCGTCTCGCCTCTCGGCTTTCGAATAACCATGTCAACAACAGTAGTGGTGCCAGCCAACAGCAGATGGGGGGCAATGATTCCCCAACGGGGGGGAAGCAGATAAAATGAAATTTTTTTCTAAAAATTTGTGCTATTTTAGCAGGGGCCCGACGAAACCACCTGGGGGGGGGGAGTCTTGGGGAGCCCTGTAAGATCCCCCAGCGCGGTCCGGGGCAGAGCCCGGGAAACCGAAGTATTTTATGCTATTTGAGGGCCTATTTTCGGCTTTCTGAGACACGTTTGCACCACATTGTTAAGAGCAAATTTCTGCTATTTTTTGACAACATTCTTTAGCATGGGAGTTCGTAAAAACCTAATTGTGAAGAAAATTCTGTTTTTTTTTATACATTTTATTTACAAATTAAATCAACTGTTGATTTTTTTTTTAATATTATTAAATTAACGTTAACTAAAATGAATAATTTAGGTTTGAAAAATATTGTTGCGTACTTTTCAAATGGCGGAATATTTAGCTGACATTCCTGAATTAACTAAGAATTAGTTTTAAATCAGTTTTCATTCTTTGCTCGGTTTTTATGCCGTTCATTGTTATCAGACTTCAGCTGACGAAAACTTGGAAGGAAAGCTTAACATGTTTTGTTCTGTACAAATTTAGCTGACGTTTCGGCTATAACCATAGCAAGAACACATAGTCGGCCCTTAAAGGTACACTCCCCCCTACCATCCTTGGAAAACCAACTCATTTTCAGCAATTCTAGTGGCCTTGAAATTCCCATTAAGGATTCTTGTGCCCCTTATGCCCCCTTGTGTCTTGTGCCGCTCCCCCATCCACCCATAAATGGATAAGCCACTGTAACGAAAATAACTCTACAAGAATAAAATGCTGGATTTGCTAGTCTTAATAAGGACCTAAACCGTTATTCTCTCGCCAGGCAGAATAAGTTGTGGGATAAACGCCAAACCTTTCAGCTGTGCTGTATTGCGTAGCCCGTTTGTCACGAATTACTGTCACACATTTTAAACTTTGCAACGTAGTTTTATGTTCTTCATTGCGCCAACGCATGGAAGTATAATGAAATAGAACTTATCGTTCTATGGTCACTCATTCTACCCATGCAATGCGTGCAAATTGGACTGACTCAGCCTGGAAGATAGCATGGAAAATGAAATAACTGAGGGCGAAAAGGCATGGAATTTGGCTTGTATTAGGACGTAGAAACGCAGCCAGTGTAGAAAGGGTATAGATTTCAATTTTCTTCTATAGTTTTTTGAGAGACTACTTTAAGAACAGGTCTTCGCCACACAGCGTACGTCCCTCGATAATCTTAAGGGCAGCAAACAATTCGTGAAATACTACGGCAGATGCACAGCCGGCAGGTGTGAGCTGGGACTCAACTATACATTCTAAGGGTATCCAAACCACCACACCCAAGCCACTGAAACTCGATTGCTCAGAGACAGTTAATACCATCAAAACACAGCAATGGAATGTTCGTCGTGTGTGGCGGTACCAAACTGTCTTTGGCAATCTAGCACATGGTCGTTTTGGAAGGAATAGTCTGTTAATGCGCAATTGCGCATGGCCAACATTTCGGACAATTGTGCTCATACCCCATGTGGTAAGCGACTTCTGGGACGTGTGTACATACTTCATTTTCCACGGGTTCCTGAATTCGTGATGTTGCCGGGTGAAGGTTGTTGGGATTGTTGTAGGTGTGGTCATCCACGCCATTCTCCTGCCTTCTGTATTTTAAAACTCCAACGACAAAGACAGCAAAGTTCGCTTATTGACTTCTCAGCGCAGAGGAGAGAGGGGTAAGGACTCGCACGTGCAGAATCATCGTTAGTTTTTTTTGTGTGTGTGTGGATGGGAAGGGGAAGTCCCATCATTGACAAACGCCTCAGCCTGCTTCTTCTTCATTTTCCCTCCTCATATATATATTCTCTAGAACGTTCTTCCTGTCGTTCTTTCTTGCACCAAGTTGGCCGCCATGACAGCTTGTCGCCGTGACGCATGCATTATGCAAATGACCCCTGGGCTTAAGTTATTAATGGCACAATTACGGCGGACCTATTGGAAGGCGACCGTGTTGTAATCGCCGTGCGAGCATGAGCCGAGGAAAAAGACCCACTTCTTACATTAACCCC
>JAHWFP010066566.1:22018-35022 GCA_023313725.1 Lithobius niger
GCGAAAAGCTATTGAGCTTCCTGTTGGTGTAGATTCAAGTTCAAGTACCCCCTCCTCACCCGAATTGCAGCCAATCCGTAGTTTGTGGGGCGGGGGGGGGGGGGGGGGGGGGGGGGCAGCGAAAGTGCGACGTATAGATACGGTGGCGGGGGAGTGGGAACACTACAGTATGCTTCGTTCAGTGGGAGGTGGGGGAGGGGACGAAAAATTGATTACAAAAGTGAAGCAGAAGTAGTACATCGTAGCAAAGTTTCATCGTAGTTAAATAAAAATAAAAACGATTGAAGATAGACGATGCAGCAGGAAGAACTGGTGTTCGTTCACGTATGGGTAAGGTGTGGGGGAAAGGATGAAGCGATGGTTGGGGGACAATTATTATTGGACACGTAGTAGGTACATTGAAATGTCTTTATCGTAGTCAGTGAATGCCAAAAAAAAAGCAGCAAAGTAATTTTAGAATGTGGCTTCGGTAAAATCTTGACAAGCAAACTAAATTCCACAGGTGGATACTGCGTCAGGTTTTCAAACCCCAAACAGTAGATTCTGAAAAAACGGAGAAGTAATTCACGAGTGCCGCGTTAACGTAGGGTGTATGGACGTAGACGCATACAGGAAGGTTCAGGGGGTGGGGGGGGGGGCTGGTGTTAGGCGTCTATCTCAAACGTTTTTCTTTGGGGGTGGTGGGAGAGATGGAGGAAGACATAATTGGGTAAGCAACGTTCTATGCAAAGGTCTTTAATGAAGAACATAATGAGAAAGCTAAGTATTTTAAAATATGCCTCCTATGTGGAGTTTTATTGTGCATGCTGAAGGGGGCACTAAAAGACGGTGACGGGGGGCGTAAAATGTGTAATTTTCACCCTCCCCCCCATTCCGAGGAAAATGTTTATTTACGCCGCTGGTTGTAGGTAGTCTAACAGTTCCTTCCTAAAGCACCGAACAGAGCGAACAGAACGCACCACTGTTAGAGACAGTTTGGCTCCAAACTTGACGTCGCGCGTGCGCAGTGATGTTGCGTCAGCCGTTCAGTACCTTCCTAAACTACAACGCAGCTCAACAGGCTCAGCAAAGTATTCGATACGTCATACCTTCACCGCAACCAGACCTGGCTAATGTATTTGACCAGGATTGGCTAATAGATGTGACCAGGCGAGAGCAATGCCAAATTGCGAACCATCTCAGGGAGGTGGTTTGCTGGGGTGGAAGTTTGAGCATGCGCGAGCTAACAGTTTTGACGAAACAGATTCATCGCTGACGATGTTGACGTCAATCAAGCCGCCTTAACACGGATATTAGAACGGAATGTGCCAAACTGTCACCAACAGTGGTGCGTTTAGTTCCCTCTGTTTGGTCGTTTAGGAAGGTGCCGTAATAATGCAGATTGACTGTGGGGTAGTTGGTTGCCATCAATGCATAGGATGAATGCTGCAGGACTACAGATGAGGCAGCAGTTTGATGGGCTATCGAAGTAATGCACGATTAGAATGGCGTATTACGTTAGGTTTAGCTACTTAATAAAATAAGTAATAATATATAAACAAAGTTGTTTGTTTGTAAATAAAGACTTATCACTAGCAATGACATAACCGCTAAGTCCATCAAGCTCTCATCGGATTGGGGGGGGGGGGGAGACCATTGTTTACATGCGTGCCTAACCAGTGTTCAGAAAAAAATCCGCCGTTCGCTTTCCAAACCACAGAGGCTCGTCACAAAATACGAGTAGGATGGCCTGCCGGCCTAGCAATGCCACAACCTCTAAGCCGTCCCATGTCCATCAAGCTTTCATCTGGTGGGGGTTGGGGTGGAGAGATTGTTTACACGTGTGTCTAAACAGTGTTCAGGGGAAAAAAACCGACGATCACTTTCCAAACGGTGAGAGCAGATAGCGGGCGTCGTCTGCTCAAAACAAACAGGGATTGAATCTGCGAATTGAAACTGGGGAAAAAAAAACTCTCGATCACTTTCCAAACGGTGAGAGCAGAATGCAAGCGTCGTCTGCTCAAGGCAAACTGGGATTGAAGCTGCGTTCCTCGCTCACTATTAGTGGAGCGAGGATCGCAGCTATCTCAGCTGGTATGCGTCTGCTACGTCATCCTTCCCCCTAAAATGCGAATGTGTTCGGCTCTCTAATTGGTTAAAGCGATATCGCCTTCTGATTGGTTGGAAATCGAGTGAGCTGGTTCGAAGAACGAAAATTGTGTTTCGTTGGAACTTACAAACCTGCTGTACGACACTGGCGCACTTTAAATCAAATGTAAGCAAACTAATCTGCGTAAATTCAAGCATATAAACCAAAATCAAGCATGTAACTTAATTTCTAAAGCATAAAAACTGAAATATTCTACAGAATTGACAAGAAAATCTGATATTTTTGCTTAGGCTGGGGTTTACGTGTTGTGGTGAAGCCCCATTCCAAAACGACAAGTGCCGGATTCTATGGTATGTGTTAGTGTTGTGTACTCCCAGCTTTCATTTCCTCCTGCTTATACTTAACGCACATATATCAACATTGTAAAATAAAGACTCATGGACACCAAATAGATTAATTATTCATTTAATTCAGCTAATAGCATACAGCAATCCAATCTGAAATGGCTCTTATTTATTTAGATATGCCTTTAATAAATTGCTTATGCCTATACGATATTCAAGATTGAAGTCAACAACCGGCTATTTCATAAATCCAATATCAACATTAAATCCTGAGTAATTGACAACAATGATAAGCTACCGCTTATCACCACTCTTATGATTTCCGCAATTACAATACATCAATGATTGTTATATCATAATTCGATACAAGTACTTAGCTGTACGTGGCTTCCGTCAGTAACCTGACCATCCCGTCCACGGCTAAGCTTTTCACACCTTTCCCGTCGCGAGCCAAGTAGGAGGAGCGACCGATGCAACCAAACAATAGATGATGACTAACTCTATTCTTTAATCCGGCTTAGTTTATATAGACTCGGTCTCCCCTCCATGTGTTAATAGCCTAATCAGTCACTGTCGCTTTCGTTTGGCAGGTATGTTGCCAGTAATTGCTTTTACTCTAAATAATTATAGTGGGAATGGATCACCTGTCAAGACCAAAGCCCACCTGCCAGATTGTTTGCTCCGATATGTCACTCACTTTAACCCTTCCCTATAATTAGCTAAAGTGCTCTGTCGTTAATAGCCTGTACCGTCATCGCTGCTGACCTCAATCTTACGCCTGGTTCGATGACGCACCTCTTTGAGTTTGGGCTTGTTTGGACTTGTTAATATTATTCCTTTGCTTTAGTATTTTGTATCCTTAAAATAAATATTGTGCTTTTATGCACCGATTTGATTATTTATAATAACTTCAAATATCTGCATGAATATATACAGCTCTCTATATGAATATTAATTTATGCAACTATATTACCATTACAGTCAAGGAAATTGGGTGTTGCAGTGGTGTCTGTATGGTCTTAATATCAACAGTGTACCAGCACTGCCAGAGTCAAGCAGAGAAGCAACAGGCAATCCTTCTATATTGAACACCAACTACGGCCTACCATACTCAATACGGCCTGTAGACATTTTCGAAACAGATAGAGGATTCCCCGATTCATAATTTGGCAAATTAGGTGCTACTGACTGCAACTCCTGCACCTCATTGTATTGTATTGTGTGATTTTCACTCGAACAAATGTGAACCTCTGTGTATGTCCACAACGTGTTCTACAATCAGAACAACACTTTTCCTCACTGGAGGTAATAGGCCTACGTACGGCACAGTTTGCTGCCCGGTCAGCCGTGGCCGGTGGCTCATTTAAGGCCCTCAAGGCCCTCATCAATCGTAGTGGCTGAGGCCTTTTCCGGGAGGAAACACCAAAATGTGAGCAAAATAGAAAATTCATTCCCAGCAGGGTCCGTTGGAACACAAAGTTCCCAATCTTTGAAAGAAAATCAGCAATACCATCTCAGCAGATACAACAATGTGATCAGTAAGGTGTGGTTCAGACCATATTTAGAATAAAAGTGCGCTGTTTGCCAAATAAAAGCGAAACCAGGGGATAACCTTACTGAAATTCTTTAAACACCAAGTAAATGGCGTTGAATCCTCCCCATCAGTAAAACATGACACAACAGCAGAGTTACAGGACACATGGAACCCATAATTCACTTTCTCCAACAAAGTGGTAAATAAATATTGCAAAACTCTGTTCCCTAAAAATTCATTCTCAAGAAATTTTGGTGGCACATGACCAAAATAGGCTATAACATTAGGCAACAACACAGTCCTCTCTGATAAAAGAATCTGCTGCCTCTGCCAAACTACCGTATTTACCCAGTTAGAGGCGCCTACCCAATTAGAAATGCCCTGCATACTAAATGTTGACACTTTTAATTATTTTTGTCACCATTTATAAGCACCTACATAAAATACGCAAAATTAAAAAAAGAAATAAAAAATCGGGCCTGCGCGTTATACGGGAGTTTTTTGGCACTTTAAATCAAAAAAAGGCCCGTTTCTCTATAAGACTAACGTTCACCTACCGAACTCAGCAGCAGCAGTGATACAAATCACGTGAAAACCGAGTTAAAATCGTAATTTTTCCACTTTTCGCCATGCATATCTTGTAATAACTCATGAAATCTTTTAGTTCATTTTAAGATTTCAGTTGTTGTAACTGTTAACATCGTAATTTCAAATCAACTTCGTTCGATTTTCAAATCAGTTGATTTTCAAATCAACTTCGTTCGAATTTCAAATCAATTTCGTTCAAGTTTGAGCGTCGCGTCTTTCTTCCTCCATGATTGCATCGTTGATCGCTTAATCTGTTCTGGTCCAATTTCCTGTTCCTGCACAGATGATGATGATGCGAGAAGAGTGCGTGGAGCATGTAAGCGGTAAGCTGCTGTAGCGTGCGCTATAGTAATGGCGTTTTTCACGGATGAGCAGCGTGCACTGCTGATTATGTACGGTACCATGTGTACAAAGGTAGTACACAGTACTAAAAGGCAAAATAGTTTTTATTTTACCATGGATTACAAGATAATGTTTTTGAAAGTCGACAGCAGCTGGTATTAGTATGCACTAGTGACGTTTTTTACCTCCGAATAGAGGCGCCCTCCACTCAAATTTCCTAAGCGCCCGGCACTTCTTACTGGGTAAATAAGGTATATTTTCACAAATATAACTAGCCTCCAACCTTCAACTAGAGCCTACGGACATTACAGGTATCGGGGTTTTAAAAGGCACAACTGATGTAGAATTTCAATAATTTCAACATCTTCTGTGTTTGCATTCGCGGGATCCACAATCACCCCAGAGATTGGGATAGTAACTAGTTTTTTTGACCAAGTTCTACACTGTTTAGATATTTCTAAGCAGATAATTTTTCTTATACTGGTAATGATACTTGTCATTCCCCTGGGAACGTTTCTGATTACCATTATCATTGTAAGAATTATTTCCACCACGATATCCTCCAGTACTATGGTGCTTGAACCGCTGATTATCATAGTCAC
Organism: Lithobius niger; assembly: GCA_023313725.1. Lineage (NCBI taxonomy): Eukaryota > Metazoa > Arthropoda > Chilopoda > Lithobiomorpha > Lithobiidae > Lithobius > Lithobius niger. Next base: position 27,518 of record JAHWFP010066566.1, read on the forward strand.
CTCTGAATTTCTTATTATCGTTAAAATTCCGACCAGAATCATAACGCCAGCTTTTATCATTCCGGGAAGAATTTGCTGGCAACCCATCCTGAAATTTCAAATAGTTCAACCTGGGCTTAAAATAATCCTGGCGGATGTGCCCTGGCCTCTTACAATGGAAACAGGTACGTTTCCACACCCATTTTCTTTACAGTGGAGGGCAGCCACACCCATTTTCGTATTTTCAAAAGCTGACCTAACTGAATTTAGGATTGAATGTTGCAGCCCCACCATACTGGAAAATGAAGTACTGTGCGCCCCATTTTGTGAGGTAGACAAATCTTCCCTAGCTTTTAAAACAGATTCGTAGATTTGTAGGCTTTGTAGCTGACAAATATATCTCAATTTCTCTAGGCACACCTTGGAGAAAAGCAGCCATTTTCATTTGACAACATTTTCATCTGTCTAATATTGTCTGGGTCTGTAGCATGAACCCGCCACAGGCTGGCTACCACAATTTCAAACCTATCTGCATACTGCTCAACTTTTTCATCAGGCTATTCAATAGCATGGAAGAACTGAGCTCTCAACACACATTCATCACCACCACCATACCTTCTAGTCAAATCAGCTTTAAACTCGTCATAATTAACAGCGTTGGCAAGATTTAGGGAGTTAGCGACATACTTTTCCGCACCTCCCTCGAGGCGGCTTGTAGCTGCAGAAATCAGCATAGAGTCCGAGATGTCAGGGACACGTTTCCTTAAATTGTCCACGATAAGGAGATAAGTGAAAATATCGTCACCAGGCTTGCCTGAAAATTTTGAAATTGCCTCAATGGCAGCCCTGAGCTCATCACAGGACAAGTAGTGAGCATCCTTTATCAGTATTATTTTTCTGCAATAGCTCTATCAGCCTATCACGGTGCTGTCGATCTTCACGCATTTGCGAGTACATTAAGTCCAACATATCTGTGATTGTGGGAGGCTGGGCCAGCAAAACAGACGAAAGTTTGTCATGAAAAATTTCAGGCACCTCAGTATTAACGGTTAATTGTGAAGTCTCCTCCTGGCCTCCTCTGGTACTAGGCTGAGAACAGACAGAGGGTAGCCTACGTGCCCTACCTAGACGGTGGCCCGGCAAAGTACTTGGGGGAGTCGTCTTAGGATTAGATTGCTCGCCATCGCTGTTAAAAATGCGTCTACGAATAGGCCTACCTCTGGATAAAACCGTAGCTAATCAAAATAGAACTCTACCTATACGAGGCATGCTGCCTGTGTTTTTTTTTTCTAAATAAACAAATCAATATGTGAAGAGTGCTGACTAAATTTCCTTATAATACATGTCTCATCAGTGAAGAAGTCAAAAAATATCCTAAATTTTCTAATTTCCAAACCTCGAAAGGAAACGACCCAAATGACTAAATAATTTGCTCTTCCCTTGATTTTCCACAATTGTATCAATCCTACTCTGACACCGGTATGACGAAATGACTTGTGGCATTTGACAATTTTCAATATATTCAATGTATGCGTTAAGATGATTCAGGAAGAACATATTAATCAAGCCGCAAAGTCACTTGGGTTTACTAATTCAATTCTCCAAACCTTAAAACAATTAGACAATACTATATGTAATGTGGATTTAACATTTTATTTTATTTTGGCATGTACTTATGCATTAAATTTTTGCGTTTATGAGTTTCGACGTTGGTTTTGGTGTGGCAATGACACTAGTTTCGGTTTTGGAAATTGGTTTCTGTTTCGAGTTGGCTATGGCTTTCGCTGTTTCCGGCTTTTGGTGGGTGGTGGCGCTGGGATCGGTTTTTCGACGCTGGGTGTGGTTGTATGGTCGAATGGACAGTTGGAAAATAGGCGTTGTTGTGCGTGAAGCATCTTTGGTCGTAATGTGGGAAAAAACTTTTCGTTGTCCGATGTAGTTGGATCGAGATGGGGCCAATCTTGACTTCGACTTTGCCCGTCCGGTAATTCGACAACTGTTGGTCGTCGTCATGTCAGAAATCCGAGTGTGGGAAAAGACCGGACTATAAATGACGCCATTACGTACAAAGATGTTTTCATTTCCAAGTTTTCGTTGAAGAAATAATATGTTGTCGAAGCAGGAATGTCTAGTCAAAGTGCAAGAAGAAAATGCTGCTCACCACAGTTAGAGACGCTAGAGTTTTCTTTAAGAGAGAGAGGTGTCCAGGCGAAAAATAACGGGACTGTTACTCCAATACAACTCTGTGTGCGATAAAGTCGTCTTGGAAAATGTTCACAACGACCACGTTTTGACAGAAGGCCCGGTTTCGTCCTGAACTTTGACCGACATTGCGAAGAAAAACTTCCAAACTGCATTTCTACTGTATGGTCCGTTAGTAACCCGGAGACAGACATTAATGTCTCAAAAAAAGCTAGAAATCACGAAAACTCAATACGCCATAACACCAGCCAACTAATCGAAACTATTTATTTTTATGTGTATTTATTAGGGAGCATTTCCTAATATGTGAGAAAAAGTAAGAATTCCTTAAATTAATAAAGGGCTCTCATCTCCATAAAACATAGATTTAATCCAAAAAATAAAAGAAGCTGTGCTTCTTAGGGGATTATTTGTGCACAGAAAAATTTTGCTTACCCCATAGGAATATAATTATTGGAAAATTACGTTATTGGAATTCGAGAAAAATTAGAGGCTGAACGTATTTTGCGAAATATCGATTTATCTATTAAGAAGGAAATAAGACTAGCATTGTCCCCCGTTCTTGTTGGAGAAGAAATAACCTATTTATTTATATTGTTGAAAACCTTATAGGTGAAAATTATTCTGATTAGCCTACCAAATAATGAATTGCTATTATAGACCAAAACTGGATTTCGACTTAAGCTACTTTGTAGTTTTGGGTGTAGCCTCCTAGGGGAATAATTAACAAAACTAACACGTTAGGAATTATAGAAATAAATGTTTATATTTTTGTTACGTAATTCTACTTGTGGAGTTGATTCCTGTATCTCACCTAAAATGAGATTGAACTCGGGAAAATGAGATTGATTTTTTTGCGATAACATCGTATTCAAGCTTGGTGAAGTGAAAATTTGGTGTTACATTGGGGGCTCGTAATCCGGTCATTTTGAATTTAAACCTGAATTTCAAAAATTGTAGCCTAGTTCATTCTTTTGCGAATTTCGGAATTTACTTGAAATCAAATGTTTTGAATTGGGAATTAGATTTAAAGCTTTCAAATCAAACATTTTTGGATTAAATATAGGCCTATATTGGGTCTGGTATTTTTCAAAAACTTCCAGAATTTTTCACGAAACCAGGAATTTGTTCTTTGTGAAAGTGTTTGAATATGCAATGCGCATTGAGGTTACGCAACATATGGTTTTTGCTGTTGCTAGTGAAAATGTCGACAGATGGTCGTACCCCTTCAGGTTTCTTCTTTAGGTAACCCTTTGTTACAAAATTTAAATTTGCCAGTTAATACCCCAAGATTGTTACATCAGCAAAGTAGGCAAAGTAATGTGTCTGTCCCACCACTTGGTATTAGTCAAGGTAATAATTTTGGGAATGTGCCTCAGTTTTCACAAAGTACGGCTCATGCCGCGAATGTCCAAAACCAAAAAATTCAAGTCGATTTGACTGAGTATATGCGACTTCTTACTATTGAAGCCAATATGCAAGCCACAATGAGTAGTCAGTCATTAAATGTCCCATTTGTGGAGCCACAATTTACTACGGTACAAACTAACATTGGTTCATGTAGTCAGCCTCCTCTTAACCCTAACTCAGGTTTAAGTAGTCAGCCACCTCTTAACCCTTGTTCAGGTCCAGGTAGTCAGCAGCCTAACATAAGTTTAGGGAATCAAACTAGTTTATTCGGCCAACAATCTAGTTTAGGTAATATTATTAGTGATCAACCTAATGTAAATTATACAGGTATAGGTGGGCTTACGCAAACTCAACCCACTATGGGTTATAGTAATGTTCAGGCACTTCCATCAATATGGACACCTAAATTTGAAGTGAAGCCATTTGATGGGGATCCTGTGGGACCTGGTCCCATGGAATTTTTGCTTAGGGCGGAACAACTTCAAGTAGGAAGGGGTATCCCTGAGCACATATTCCTACCGAACTGGCTTCCTACACTTTTGACAGGTATGGCATTACAGTGGTTTATGGCTTGCCCACCTCCACTGTCATGGCAACATTTCAAAATGAGTCTCATGGTTAGATTTCAGGTGCGTAACCATGACGAAGTAGTTTTAGATACGCTTACATCTAGAAGACATGTCAAAGGTGAATTAGTTGCAGACTATATCCATGATATGGCGCTGCAAATTCAGCAACTTTCGTATGCTATGCCAGAGTACGAACAAGTGCTCTGGTTAAAAATAACATGGGTGCTGCATTAAAACTTATGTTAGGAACTAAATCTTACACCTCCCTGTTAGAATTCGCTGCTAATGCGCGTAAAATTGAGGGTTTGTTAGATCAAACTGCAATTCAGGTGTATTTGGGGCCGGCGGCACCTCAACAAGTAACATCACAACCTAAAGTAGTTTCTGCACTTCAGTCTGGTAGTACAGGGATCGTAGCTAGTGGCACTAGGCCTAAGGACAATAGAAATGCAACCAAAACATGTTATAATTGCAGGGAATTAGGTCATCTTTCATTTCAGTGCAAGGTCCTTAAAAAAGTTAGGTGGGGAGGAAGGTCATTTCAGTCGGTAGCAATGATTTGCCACCGACGGAAAACCAGGAACGAGCTCTGGGAAAGGGGGTGGCGGGACTCATAAACCAAAGTAACTTTAGAATCCCACGTCCAGCCAATATGGCTTCTGTTCTCGTAAGGGTTGGTGGTAAAACGGTAATTAGTATCTGGGATGAAGCGGCACCTTATACTCATGTAGGCCCCGATTTCTTAGAAACCTTTCAGCTAGGGGGAATTAAATTAAATGAGCTAGAGGACTCTCTCGTTCGTGTCTGCCAATTCTGCACCTTTGCCTACTCATGCTTGGGCTATGGCAAAAATTGAATTGCCAGACAAAACTGTAGTCCACCACGTAGTTGTTACAAAACAGTTAGGTCACCAATGCTTGTTAGGTGGTGACATCAAAGGTTTGTATGGTGCATAGTTGATAGAACGGACGAGATGTGGCATTGGAAGGATATCCCTAACGTGCACTATCCTTTCCATGAAATGGAATAAAAACAGACTTCAGTTAACTTTATTAAATGTTTGGATCCAGCCATCAAGGAAAAGCTCTCAGCTGCTCTTTTGACTGAACACCAACAAAAAAGGTTGGGGATATGTTGGAGGAGTTTCCAGCGGCCTTTAATCCCGAACCTCGGTTAACTCATGTCTTAGAACATCATTTACATACAGGTGATCCTCAGCCCATTCCATCTAGCCCATACTACTTTCGTCCTGAAAAGCGTGAAGCACTCGACGAAATCTTGAATGACATGATTCGTTGTGGCCAAATCGTTCCGCATTCCGGTCCTTGGGCAGCCCCTGTCATCGTCCGCAAAAAGAAAGATTGCGGGTGGAGGATGATAGTGGATTACTGGAAAATTAAGGAAATTACCAGAAAAGATAAATATCCTTTAAACAGGATAGATGAACTCCTGGATACCTTAGGGGAGAGCCCAAATTTATTACGGTTCTTGATTTGCAGAGCGAATATTGGCAAGTCCACTTGAGCAAGTCGTCCCAAGACAACGCTGCTTTTATGACACCAGCAGGTTTGTTTAAACCAACGGTGATGATGTTTGGTATGCGTAACAGTGGGGCGACCTTCTCTCGACTTATCAATCATCTTTTCATTGACACGAGAAAGGATGGGGTAGTCGCATACCTCAATGATATCATAATAGCCTCTGCCGATTTTGATACTCATCTGAGCACTGTAAGAGAAGTCCTGTCACGGTTGCAGAAAGCTAACCTCACAATAAACGTCAAAAAGGTACAGATCTGTTTACAAGAAACTAAGGTGTTAGGCCATATATTTTCAGAAACTGGGATTCGCCCTGATCCTAGTAAGGTGGATGCAGTCTTGAACTACCCGAGACCTAAAATGGTGAAGCATGTTCGCCAATTCTTAGGATGTACCTCATGGTACAGGAGGTTCATCAGGGGGTACTGTCATATTGCGGAACCGCTTAATCGTCTTCTGGGTAAAAGAGGTCCGTTGGTTTGGAATGAAGCTTGTGAGAAGGCTTTTAAGGAACTCATTACAAGTGCACCGGTTATGACGGCACCGAATCTTTCCCAGCCCTTCGTAATCTAGACGGACGCGAGTGCCGTAAGCATAGGAGCGGTCCTGTTGCAGGAGAAGTATGGCAAACTGGCTACCATCATGTATGCAAACAGGGCCCACTCAAAACAGGAGCGTAAATATTCGGCCGTAGAACGAGAATGTCTGGCTATCGTTTGAGCGATTGAAAAGACGAGGCCATATGTGGAGTGTTCAACATTTAAAGTGTTAACGGACCAGAAGTCACTTCAATGGCTCAAAACGGCCAGAGATCCTACGGGGCGTCTGACAAGGTAGGCCATGCGTTTGCAGCAATTTGATTTTTCCGTGGCCTATAACCCTGGAAAGATCAATCTTGTTGTGGACGGCTTGTCAAGAATTCCTGAAATGTCAGAAACTTCAGTCAATGCTGTACTTCGTGAGATAGAAGCTCCATCTTTGCAGCAGGTGAAGGCGGCCCAGTTGCGAGATCAGACGATTAAGTCTTCTCATCAAATATTTGAGGGCAGGAGATGAACCCCCCCCGTAGAATAAACTGCGTAAGAAGGTGGCGTCTCTTATGTGTTACAGTGTGCTGGAGGATGACGTAGTTTGCAGGAAGTTCCAAACCCCTGCAGGTGTAGAGTCGTACTGCATCATCGCTCCTAAAGAGTTGCGTAGCAAAATTATGGCAGCCTACCATGATTATCTCGCGGGAGGTCACCTGGGAGCGGCAAAGACCCTGGCGTAGATCAGACAGACTTACACTTGGGTGGGTATGAGTAGGGATGTTGCAAGGTATGTAGGTGTGTGCCATCAATGCCAATTGCACAAGTCCGAAACTGCCCCTCCCCCTCGTGGGTTTATGATGTCACCGAGGCATTTGCCTCAACCGGGAGACACTCTCGCGATCGATCTGGCAGGTCTATATTCAGGCAGGCAGGGAAGCAATACATGCTCATAGTAGTCGATTATTAGATGAAATGGCCTGAATTGTTTGCCATCAAGAATGCTACAGCTCAAACAGGTGCTCTTTGCTTAGTGAAGGAGGTTTTTCCTAGGTTTGGAATTCCGAGAACCATAGTGTCGGACCATGGTCGACAATTTATTTCGAAGATTTTCAAAACTATGTGCAGTATGTTTGGGATTAAGTGTAAGAATGCCTCGTTTTACAACCCTCAACCAAATCTGCAGAGAGGATGATAAAAGCTGTTTGAGGTATGATTACCACCAACATAGTCGAGTAACACAAAGAATGGGACTCTAACCTCCCCGCTATTGGTATGGC
>JAHWFP010066566.1:35032-72215 GCA_023313725.1 Lithobius niger
ACACAAAGAATGGGACTCTAACCTCCCCGCTATTGGTATGGCATTGCGTTCAGCAACTTCCTAAAGTACTGGGTTCACACCAGCTTTTCTTACTTTAGGAAGAGAGCTGCGTCTTCCGTGACCCAACTACTATCGAACTACTACTATGGAACTACTAGCTCAAAGCTAGCTAAGATGCCTAAAGCTAGTGATTGGGCTGTCACGCTGACTCAAAATTTCAAGAGAATATTCAAGAGAATATTGCTGCTCAACCAACACAACAAAAGCCGTACTATGATGCAAGGCACAGAGACTAGTCTTTCGCTAAAGGTGACCTGGTTCTTAAGAAGGCCCATTTTCTCGCAGATAAAGAAAAGGGTTTCGCTACGAAAATGGCACCACGATGGCAGGGGCCGTATATTGTACCCGAGGTCTGTTCTCCAGTTACCATGAAGCTGAGTGATAGTGTAACAGGAAAAGTAATGCAGGGGACATTTCATGTGCATGAGTTGAAGCCGTATGTTGCGTCTGTGCAGTCCGACGATGATATGGAGAAAGTGTCAGAAAATGATAAGTCATCCGAGGACTCTGAAGTGGATACCACCACTCGCAGGGTGCTGCGACCTCGCGAAGCGACTCAACATAAACTTCATTCGGCCCTTTTAACCCTCAAAAATAGAAAGTCATGAGTGGGGTCACTCACTGGTGGGTGGGGGAGATGTGTAATGTGGATTTAACATTTTATTTTATTTTGGAATGTACTTATGCATTTAATTTTTGTGTTTATGAGTTTCGATGTTGGTTTTGGTGTGGCAATGACGCTAGTTTTGGTCTTGGAAATAGGTTTCTGTTTCGAGTTGGCTATGGCTTTCGCGGTTTCGGTGGGTGGTGGCGCTGGGATCGGTTTTTCGACGCTGGGTGTGGTAGTATGGTCGAATGGACAGTTGGAAAATAGGCGTTGTTGTGCGTGAAGCATCTTTGGTAGTAACGTGGGAAAAAATCTTTTCGTTGTCCGATGGTAGTTGGGTCGAGATGTGGCCAATCTTGACTTCGACTTTGCCCGTCCGGTAATTCGACAGCTGTTGGTCGCCGTCATGTCAGAAATGCGAGTCAGGGAAAAGACCGGACTATAAATGACGCCATTACGTAAGAAGATGTTTTCATTTTCAAGTTTTCGTTGAAGAAATAATATCAGTCGTTCGAAGCAGTAATGTCTAGTCAAAGTGCATGAAGAAAATGCTGCTCACCACAGTTAGAGACGCTGGAGTTTTCTTTAAGAGAGAGAGGTGTCCAGGCGAAAAATAACGGGACTGTTACTCCAGTACAACTCTGTGTGCAATAAAGCCGTCTTGGTAAATGTTCACAACGACCACGTGTTGACAGAAGGCCCGGTTTCGCCCTGAACTTTGACTGCCATTGCGAAGGAAAACTTTTAAACTGCATTTCTACTGTATGGTCCGTAAGTAACCCGGAGACTGACGTTAATGTCTCAAAAATAGCTAGAAATCACGAAAACTCAATATGCCATAACACCAGCCAACTAATCGAAACTAGTTACATATGTACACTTGTTAGTAGGGGTATAATTTATTTTTATGCGTATTTATTTGAGAGCATTTCTTAATACGTGGGAAAAGGAAAGAATTCATTAAATTAGTAAAGGGCTCACATCTCCATAAAACATAGATTTAATCCAGGGATAAAAGAAGCTGTGCTTCTTATGGGATTATTTGTACATAGATAAATTTTGCTCACCCCATAGGAATATAATTATTGGAAAATTATGTTATTGGAATTCAAGAAAAATTAGAGGCTGAACGTATTTTGTGAAATATCAATTTTTCCATTAAGAAGGAAATAAGACTAGCATTGGGGGCGGGCCCCCGGGGGGGGGGGGGGGGGAATGGCGTAGTTATTTATATTGTTGAAAAGCTTATAGGTGAAAATTATTTTGATTAGCCTACCAAATAATTAATTGATATTATAGATCGAAACTGGATTTCGACTTAAGCTACTTTGTAGTTTTGGGTGTAGCCTCCTAGGGGAATAATTAACGAAACTAACACGTTAAGAATTATAGAAATAAATGTTTATATTTTTGTTACGTAATTCTCCTTGTGGAATTGATTCCTGTGTCTCACCTAAAATAAGATTGAACCCAGGAGATTTTTTTGCGATGGCATCGTATTCAAGCTTGGTGAAGTGAAATTTGGTGTTACACATAATTAATGATACATTATTTAGATTCACAGGCATTAAGCCAACTAGGCTTGATAACTAACATCAAGAGTGGAATTAAAATGCTTGCCCTAAATTAAGTCACAAGTGTATAATACCTTCCTTATATTTGGATCAGTATCATATTACCAACTAAATCATGGATAAATGCTTACCAGCACTCTACAAATGCAAACATATCTCAAGCACAACTAGCTCACACTCAACTCTAAATAAGCTTGTCTGGTCAAACACTATAACTGCGCAGAAATACTTCAATCAAGCTTAGCATTCACTTATCTGTATATGGCTGGCTGGCAAGTCGTCCCAACAATCTACAGTGACTCCAAGTCTCCCCCAAGACCACACCAAAGGATGGAACAGTAGCAGCAGAACCCTGGCAAGAAGTGAACCCCAAAGCTTTATTTTCTCTATATATATGAAACCCACACTTGGGTCTTAAGCATGACTATTCATTCTGACTCATGAGTTTGCTCTAAACCATCAGAATAAAAGAGGCTCCACCTGTTGGGAGAACTGGCAACTAAGCAGCTGCCTCTGGGGGGAACCCAGTCCCCCTACTAGCCCACACAAGGCACGCTGTAGCAGAAAGCTTATTTGGTAAGGATTAAATAGGTGGTACTCTACATTGACTGTCATATGTTGATTACTTAATTAGTTAATTAATCAAAATAATTTCAGTAATTAATAAGAAAATGTAATGATGCATATTAATTTAGTCTTAAACACAAAAATCATAAGTGATTTGTAAAATCATTACAACCTCAATAGATCAAACTTTCGCCAGAAGGAATTTTTAAGTTTGGGTTACCACCACTGAAGGACTGCTTCAGTAAAAATAAAAAAGGTTCTAAGTGATCCTTGGTTTACATTTAATGTTTAAATGAAAACACGGTGAAATAAAAGCTGGTTTTTAGGAAGGGACCGTAAACCCTTGAGTTATGGGTGGTGGGGACCAGAAATGCCTATGGCTTAACCTCCCATAATCACATGCAAAAGCTAAGAGATTAAGTTAGGTTAAACTATAAATTTTGAAATCAGAGTTAGAAAATTAAACTTTCAAGGTAAAATAAGTTACATACGAACCGCTACCTTTGCCCGGCCTGGCAACCTTCGACCGTGACATCTCCACTCACGACCGGCGTAGCTACCTCTAGCTTTTGATATTTCTGAGCTGTGCTAAGGAGTGACGGCTGCTTGGCCTTTTTATGCAAGCAGGTCGGATTCCCAGCCCCCCTCCGCAGACGCTGAGGAGGGCTATCCCCTTGCAATTGGCTGAAGGCCTGGAGAACAATGGAAAGTGGGAGGAGCAGGCTCTTTGATTGACAGATCGCTTGGAAACGTTTGAGGGATACAAGGCTTGTAATGAAGGTGCAATTCGAGTTTACTCGAGTTAAAAACTGAAAATGCCTTTTAAATTAAACTATTTCGTACTGTAATTAATTGTAGGAATGCTCAGTTGTACTAACGCAGTTTAATTGAAGGATAAGCTAATTTTTGGTCATTGGGAAGGTAGCTACAGTTGGGAGTTTTTGGTAGAGAATTGAGTTTTTACAAGATACATTTTCGGTCTGGTAAAATACGATAAAAATAAAGGCTAATGGGGTGGGGTAGAGGTCATGAGAATAATTTACGTTAATAAATGCTTTTAAACATTGGGGTGGGGTAGAGGTCATGAGAATAATTTACGTTAATAAATGCTTTTAAGCATCAAAGTAAGAGGGTAAATAATCCAGCTTGTGAGATGCTATAATGCATTATTTAAATTTGATATTGTTTGCAGCAACAGACAACGTTTAAAAGTGGACGGACATTTTTCATAAATATTCAAAATCATCACAAATATTAAAAAAAATATCGAACGTAGGTGCATATATGAGAGGTTAAGTGGTAATTGAGAGCCCCTCCTAAGACATCACTAAGCTAGATGATTTTTTGCCTGTAAGGATTTCAAAATAATTACAAATGTCCAATTGTAGAAAAAATGGCAATTGGGCGCTGCGTGTGGTGCGGCAAATTTGAAGAGTTTTTCAAAAGCTTGTAGAAATTTATTTCGGATGAAATTCAAAGTTCTGTCGGGGCAGAAGTAAAGATAATGTGTTGGTCTATTAAATGGTGAAAACTGCAGTTGATTTGTCCATTTTTCATGGAGCTGATCCTATTTAAGTACTGAGGTCATTTGAAGGCTTATATAGCATTAGCGATCCTATAGGAGACAAAAAAGTGTTTGTTGCATCTAACGAAGTTCTGCCCTCAGGTTTTTCATTGTTGGTGTTCAGGTGCCTCACCAATCCATTGAAATATGGGCTTTGTTACATGTAGAAGTTCTGGTGACGCGGAGTTGCGATTGCGTTTTGTTGACGTACCACTTCCAACGCTTTTAGCGGTTTTGTCTTAAGTGTGACTACTGCGTCGTTGCTGTAGTAAATTTTTCTTGCAGGTTCGAAGACAAGGCTGCTTGGGATCCTAAATTAGATGCCGAAGTGTAGTAGGTGGGGCGACAATAAAGTTCAGCTGTGGGGTGTAGAGTTCAGGGCTATAGTTGCTGCTTGCAGGTTGTCATCCCACGAAGTTGGATCATCTGCTACGATTTTCCTTAGGACGGTTTGTACTAAGTTGTTGCAAATTTTCACGCCACCTCCGGTCCAAGCATAAGGGGTGAAATTTATTTGTTTTACGTCGAATAAACTGTATAATTCTGCACACACACGGTGCTGCAAAACTCGCCGCCGAGGTCTGAGCGCAGCGATTCAGGCAGAGAAAATCGTGCAAAAAGCTTGGTGTATACCTTACTAGCTATGGTTTTTGCTCGTTTATTGGGAATCCCGAAGGCAATGACGTAACGAGAGAAGTCGTCCACGAGTGTAATGATGTACGAGTTCTGCCTGTTGGTGGTATTTAATTTCCCTATTAAATCCATAGACCATCTTTCATCAGGCCTTTACAGTGGCTGGTAGGCTCTGAGTGTTGCTTTGTATGGCTTTGTAGGGCAATTATACTGCTGGCAATGAGGCATGTCTTCAATAGAAATCGAGGTCTCTAATCATGGAGGGTTAAAAGCAGTGTAGCTGTATAAGCTTTAGGGTGCTCTTTGGTACTTGGTGTCTAGCTGCTGGTGAAGGAGTGGTAGTCGCAAATGCAGAAGTTTAATAGAGCTTCGGGGATGCAAACTTGAACTATGTCTTCTAATCTGCCTTGTGAGGGGTCTTTAAGCGATGTGCTGTATAACATGCCGTAGTAGTCCTCGTAATAAATATTCTATTATTACTGGCACGATGACGTCTGCTGGCTCGTCATCCTTAATGCTGTTCCAGATTTTTCCAAAGTACTCGTCCGCTCGTTGCTCAGCAATGACATGGCTTCGTGTCCAGTCTGGAAATTGTGAGTCAAGCACACAAAATGGCATTTCTACACAAGATAGAGTGTCACTGACAGGGATAAGCTTGCCAGGCCTATGTTGGATTAAGAAATCGTATTCCCCGATTCTAGTAAGAATTCGATCTAGTTTAGGTGACAATCCACTACTATTATATAAAACATAAAGTGCCATTTGGTCCGTGGCCAAAAAAAAAGGATTTATCAAGAACAAAAGTGCGAAATGTTTCAATTGCATGTACCGCTGGTAAAATTCTTTAATAGTAGAACTTTCCTTACGCTCGGCAGGTGTCAAGGTTTTTGAAGTATAGGATAAAGGGTAGGTTATGCAATCGTGTATCTGTGTGAGGCACCCGCCTAAAGATACGTCGCTTCCGTCCGCCTCGACGTGGAAGGGCTAGGAAAAATCTTGGTGGCGGAGCATTGCTGCGTTTGCCATAGCCTTCTTCAGTCCCTTGAAAGCGTCGTCTGCTTCCTTGTCCCATATGAACTTCGTGTTTTTCTCAGTGAGCTTGGTATTGCCTTGGGAGTAAGCTGAGAACGAAGGAATGTGTCAGCGAAAAAATCCGCGCATCCCAATGAATCTAGGTATTTCTTTGAAATTTTTAAGCTGTGGTAAGAGTTCCATCGTTTTAATCCCTATCTGGTTGTACCCCATCTTCATTGACGATATATTTGACTTGTTTTGCAGCGAAAATGCACTTTTCAGGGCTGAGTTTCGTTTTAGATTTCTCTACAAGTGAGAGGGGTTTGTCTTTGTGAAGCAGGTGGGTTCGGAAATTTAAGGAGCTGAGGAGTACGTCGTTAAGGTAGATGGTACAATACGCACCTACAATCTCTGCAAATATCTGCTGTTCACAGAATTGGAAGTGAGCAGGAGCTATCTTAAGGCCCATTGGGAGTTTCTGGAAACAAAAGACTTTGTTGGCACTTTGGAACGCTTTTTTCCATGTCTGATTTGGCTAGTTTAAGGTGGAAGAATCCCATGCGTAAATCTATATTCGTGAGGTATTTGGCACCATTGAGACTAGCTAGCGCCTCGCTGATGATGAGCAGGGGGACTGAGACACTCTCAGTAAGGGATTTATGGCTGCGAAGATCAACGACGACCCGTATCATTAAGGCCTTCTTGTTATGAGTAGGCAAGGGCTGAGCCATGCAGATTTGCATTCTTTGATGACGCACGCCAATGCTGACTAACACTTCTTGTCCAAAATTTCTCGTTGGTGGAAAGGAACCCTATAAAAATTCATCTGTTGCTGATTGCCCTGTCTGTATGTCCACTTCATAATTTTCGTAAGTTTCAACATAAAATTCTTTTTTTGCTGAAGGCATCCTAGTGTGTCTTGAGCATTTCCAAAATTTTCATTTGTTCCTCTTCGTTTAAATCCGGAAGATTGAATTTAAACTTCAAGCTGTTCCTTTCTTATGAAAAAGGTCTTTGTTCCTTTGTTGTGTTGGCGGGAAGCGTTGAGTGGTCGGACCCTACGATATCGCTGATGTCAACACTCCTTGGCGAGGAAAGGGCTGGTTTCGGTTTCAGGATGGCTTTATGGAGAACTCCACAAATTTCTGTCTCACTGTTGTTTGGCAAAACAACATCTTTGTAAAGTTAAACTGGAATTTCAACGTAATAACCGTGTCGGGTTCCATTGAGAATGTTTATTTTTGGCTGTTCCGTCATCTGAGGAAATATTGATCGTTGCAATATGCTCATTTGTAACGCTATAGTCTTCGAAATTAATTAAATCCTTGTTCTGACCATAATTTTCCCAAGCGTCAAAAGGTGACGGAGACAAGTTAAATTTGAGCTCCCCTAATCTAAAATTTGGTCTGAACAATTTAATTTAACTGTTTTTGGTTGTTTTGACAAAAAATGGTATCTCAATAATATGTGGATTTTTCCATAACTGCCATCGGGAACGACTCTAAACTGCTGGTTTCGGTAAAATCCACATTTGCTTATTTCAGCGATCAACGTTTTTTCGGCTCTCACCTTCTTTCCACCCACTCGCACTAAATTAACGGCGATGGAGTTTCGATTTTCAACTTCACGACATTCACTTCACGACATTCGTAGTAATTCTTGCACTGTTGACGATTCCATTGGTAGCTGAGAAACCCCTGCTCCACTGTCTAAGAGTGACAGTTTGCTGATATTGCCAAAATTAAAGATTATATGTGGTCTTGGATGTGCTGATTTTGCATTATAGCACACGCAATCGACACAAACGTGCGAGTCTTATTTTTCTCCGATCGTTGCGCGCTTGAATCTATCTCATCGAACAGGCCATTAGTGTCGATTTACGCAGCTAGATGGAGTTGGTGTGAAGTCGGATTGCTGGATGACTCGGATTTTGCTTGCTGTTAATCTTCCATTTTTTCTTCGTGTTTTCTTCGCTTTCCTGCAGAAATAACTTCTGGATTTGAAGTGCTGTCCCAATAAAAAAGACAATTGTAGGTGCATTGACTTTAATCGTAATCAACGTAGTTTCCACTCTTGTTGATTACGATTTGATATTTTGATTGCTTCTCCTGCTCTAATTAGGTGTCCTTTCCTCTCTTTGGTGTCGGATGAGCTTCGGAATTCCACTATTCAATCATCTCCTATTAATTCGTGAATGATATGGTTATTTGACTTGGTTGTTTCAATTCGCAGAGGAAGTTGGTAGAATCGATACCATCTTCAAAGAGTGTGAGTGACAGAATCGCACGTTAACTTTAGGGTCGTGTTAACTTTATTTAAAAGCTCTGAAAAATTTGGCGTAAGATGAGTGATGAGGTTTAAAGCTGGTGCTACGTATTTATCGGGAATTATGCTGAAATACGAAGCTAGTCTAGGCAGCGTTTAACGTCCTGTCTGATACAGCCAGTTTCTGTTGATGCTAGTCGACTCTAGAATATAAATTCAGAAGCAATCCTGCTGCGTTGATTGCTGAGTGAAGGCGTTTGCTTTTAATAAAGTGTTGGTTTCTTCTCCAGGCGTAGGGGTGGGAGTAGTTGAAATTTCACAATTTTTGATATTCCTAGCATTTATTGGAATATTTTCCGTGCTCGAATATGCGGCCAACTCAAAAAACCTGTTCCTTTTTGAGCTTGTTTCTAGTTTTTTGGCTGTTGAGCGCTGGATTGCTGCTGTTGATTTTTCGAGGTATGGAGCTGAGTGTAGTATGCGTTGCTTCCTTTGCAGTTGTTGCTGTTGGAACGTTGGCGATTGTAGGTTGACAGATTTAGTTGAGAGTTGTCCCTAGTGCCCTGATTATTGTTACTGGCCTGGTTTGGTATTCCTTGGTTGTCGAAATGTCCTTGTTTATTTCTCTTCAGAATTGGCTTCCCTTCGCCCCTTTCCAGGTGTTTTGCATTTGCGGTTTGTACGGCTTCCAATTTATGCTCCGCTGTCTTGCAGTCTTTACTTACATGGTTCCTGCCACAGCAGGTGTAGCAATTACGTGTCTACTTCTTCTCGGGTTAAAACGCATCTATTCTAGCTTCTTTTACTGAGCCTCACATTTTCAGATTTATAACTTCTTTATTTGTTTTCTAAATTTCTTGAAGCATCTTGGCTAGATCTGCGGATGCTACGGTTACTGTTTTGCTTGAAGTGGAAGTTACAAAGTTAGTGTTGACTGTAGATTTAGGGGCTGGCTTCCTTTTTGGCTGTTGTTCTTCTTCTTTTATGTATTCGCTAATTTCCGTTTGTCGCTTTAAGATGACGTGAGGCATTTCCTCCCATGTTTTAGGTGTCTGGTTGGCCAAAATTGTTTCCAATTCTCCGGGCATGGCTGACTTAAAGGTGCATCACAGCGTTTCGTCCCGAATCCTCTTCTTTAATAAAACTTCTAGTTCACTATCTTCTAGCTGAACCATCCAGATTTCAGCTACCATGACTTCTAGACAATCGGCGAACTGCTCGATGTTCTCCCTCTCATACATCCTGGCTAGCAGGAATTCACACCTAGTAATTTCTGCACCTCCTGCGCTGAATCTCTCTATTAAAACTGATTTGAAAACTGCCCAAGTTGTTTTGTTAGCAGGGCTGTAGCGAAGGGTACTAGGTGGGGGGGGGGGGGGCTCATTTTGCCAACTCATCTTATGATTTTGCCAACTGGTTTAAAAAATGACAGTAGTGCTCTCAGTAAGGTACTTTTAAGGGGCTCCGGCAAACTCAGCTAGGGAGTTTGGGGGAGCCCTGTAAGCTGTAAAAGCTGAAGCATTTTATTCTATTTTAGTGTGTTTCTGGCCTCCAGTGAGCACAGAAGCAACAAATAGTGAAGCAAATTTTGGTGATTTATTTTTATTCATTCTTTAGGATGGTAGGTTTCGTAAAAATTTTATTGTGACCCATCACGTTTTTTATAGATTTTTTTTTCTTCCAATTTTAATTAAACCAAGTTCAGTTTAAAATAGGGATCGACCGGGGCACAAAAAACCAAGTCCGAGCCGAGTCCGAGTAATTATGAATACCCACCGAGCCGAGTCCGAGTAGTGAAACCGGGTCGCAGATTTTCAATTTTTTTTAAAGTTTAATACGCGGATTTTTTACTTTGTTTTCGTTTTTTTTTGCATTCAGTAATTTTCATTTTGCTTTCTTCCAGTTTTGTATTGCACATAGCATAACAATGGACGAAAGCAAAATAAAAGTGGATGAAAGCTAAAAAAAAAGGAAGAAACCAAACGGCTTTAAAAGCTGTTAAATTTTTAAATAATAATTCGTCCAAATTTTTTAAAAATAAACTTTACAATATTAAATAAAGTGAAGTCAAAAATTAAACTGACCAGCAAGTCTTTGTTCCAATTTTTTAAAAATAAATTGAATAAAAATAAAACGCATTTTGGTTACTTTGTCTCCAACAGGTCCTCTGTTGGCTTTAAGAAAAGATAAAATGGAAATGAATTGAAAACGCTTACTAACTTACTAAGTAATTAATAATTATTTCCATTAGGCTTACATAAATTAAAGTTGTGCTTGTACCGCAGCACAGTCAATGAAATGTCAATTTGGGGACGAAGAATAAGCCTGTACATAGGTCGTTTGCATTGTTTCTCAACTTAGTCAAGCGTTGGTTTTGTTAACTTATTTAGTGCAACTGACATTCGGAAATTATATTTTTGCTTTACACTTGAAAAATCGTTTCAGTTCTTAGCTTTGGTTAACAAAAATGTCCAGTGATTTTTTTGTGAATTTCAAGACACGTATGAAAATTAAAATACGTTTTTAGAGTTTCAAAAAATTGTGTTCTGGTTTTGAGTGTTGCTTATTATCCACATCCTGTTTGGCGCAATTTCAACATGGCCGCCGTGGTTCCATTCAGATATCACGGAGGTGTTTGTGCACCGTTAATCGTTGAAAATCACGAGAAATACGAAGTTTCACAATAATAAAAAATTTAAAGAACAACCATAACGCAAAACTAAAACGGACAAGCAGCTTATAAACCTTCACCCTATCGCTGATCAGGTGAGAATAACATTAAGTAACTTAACTAACACCGACTCAAAACGGAGATTTCCAGTTTTAGTTCATTACTGCCCGTAATTAGAAAAAAAATTATTCTCCTAAACTATTACAGCCATTTATTTGATTTTTTTGTGTGCACCTTAATGAATATCTGTTACGTGCAAGTAGTTGTACGTTTCTCCAAAAGGGTAAAATGAAACTATGAAAATAAAAATAATTTTTTCAACAAATACTTATTACCCTGTTAGTACTCGGTCGATTCCCCCCCCCCCCCCGAGTCCGAGCCGGTTCAATAATAGCAATACCCGGTTACCCGGACTCGGTCGAACCCTAAGTTTAAAATTATACAAACAGGCCAGCTGGTCATTGACGATTGGGGGTTGGCTTAATTATACTTTTTGACCGTTGTGGTATAATGAATGACGATCACTCCTGTGTGCAAGCATGGGCAGCAGGGAAGGGGTTGGTCCCTCCGCTGTGGGAGGAAGAAAACTTCTTTTTTTTAAATGCACTATCGAAAAATAATGAAATCTTTTTCTCAGTTTTATCCCAAACAACTAGGCCTAGAGGTATTATTGTAAAAAAAAAACTTTCACATTTTAAAACAAAAACATACTCAGTTTTTTTTTTAATGGAGCGTCGAAAAACGAAAGAAATGGCAACACCTTTTACCTCAATTTTGTCGAAAACAACTTGAGGTATTATTGGAGAAAAGTTTCCACATTTGAAATCAACATGCTCCAATTTTAATTTTTTTCCATTGATTCAGGGGATCTTAGGGACCAGTCATTATTTATGGTCTCGGGGGGAAAAGGGGGGGGGAAGGAAATGAAAATGTGACCACCTAATTTCCGATGACCCTTCAAGACCAGGAAAAAAAACATGATTCCCCCCCACTCTAAGGTCCAAAAATAATGTGACCCCCCCCCCACCCTCCAAAATAAAATTGTTCCTGACATTCATCTTTTGTCGAGATTCATACAATAAGTATGATGAACACACCGTTTGCTTGTATGCCCACATCCGTCACTTAATTAGCACCTGAAATACAGCAGAAGCCAAGAAACCAGGTGTCAAGGCTTTTTTACAAAGGTCTTTTAAAACCTATACTTGCAGTAATTGTACTAATAGTTTCAAAACCTTCTACATACTTACAGCATGGGGAGTCTGAGGGGCTTGCCCCCGCCCCCCACCCCGAAGCTGAGCCATTTTTGAAATTTTAACTGCTGAAAGTGCCATTTTTGAGGTTCAAAAATTACTTTTTCTTCCAGTTGGTTAATGTGTTTTTGACACCTCCCATCCCCTTTTGACGGAACCTGACAAATTTATAACCCCCCTTGAGGATGTCCAAAAACTTCATGACCCCCCCCCCCATTTCCTCCAGCTTTCCCCGGCGATAAATAATTACCGGTCCTTTAGAACATTTTTGCCCTCATTTCATGGCCTTTGGGTTGCTTTTGTCCTTTAATACGGGATGTTATGAACTCTCTATCGTCACATTTTTTACTTTCGAAATTGTTTAAATGTAGTTGTTTCTGCATTAGTACAAATTCAAATTTTAGTGGCGATAGGTTAACAGGAAAAGGACAACAGAAAATCAAACACCTTGTTAGATTTTTTCAACTCGTTTTTTGATTTTGCCAACTGTACCTGGTTTTCATGAAGTATGGCTTTAGTTCACGTTTCTGTTTTATCTAAAACCAAGCATTGATGGGCTGGCAGACGAACTAGAAAATCAAATAGGCAACTCTGTATTAATTTTTGAGATTTTATTTACCTAAGAAATGTTTTAAATCTAGGCAGTGATGTTGTGTTTTGGTATGTTAATTTATCAGTAATTTTCTACCCTCCTAAAATACCAGTTACGAGTAACTCCAAGCTGAAACCCCTCTGAACGGCACTGTATAACCGAAGATGAACTATAAAAAGTAAAATAGCAAACTCAGTTCTTAGTTTTGCCAACCGTGTACGATTTTGGCGAAGTTAATTATTATCATGATTTTAAACTCGGTGGGAATACGGTTTTGTGCATTTTTTGTTTTTATTTCCTACATTATCTATAAGTCATGCTGGCGACATAGCAAACAAAACGGCCAAGGCAAGTGTTCAATTTCACCAACTACGCAAATTTCCGCGGAGCTTCTTTTTCCTCACTCGTCCAAGCTATGAGCTCACATACTCTTACCGTGGATATGAGGAGAGCAGCAGGAAAGCAACCAGAAATGATCAGGGGCAACGTTTCAGTTACTCTCACGCTACACAGAAGTGTTGCGAAAACTGATGAAAAAAAAATGTATTTTAAACCTTACTTTCAAACTGACCGAATGATGATAATAATATTAACCAGTACTTGTGGAAATGGGAATTTGCAGTGAAAATTTATCCGAGTTTACTAATTCGACAACTAGAATTTGCCAACTGTATGTGTTCCTTGGAAGGTTGGGGAGAAGCCCCCCCCCCCCCCCAGTCGCTACAGCCCTGTTTGTCAACTATTACTAGGCTAGTGGAGACGAAATAAGCTGCTCTGTTAATACACTTGTTAGTGGATGGAGCTATCAACTCACTGTCTGGCAAGTTAGGATCTATCTTCCTCAGGTTGTCGGCCAAAAGGAGGAACGTAAAATTATCTGTTCCGCCTTCCCCTGAGAATTTAGGCAGATTTTTCTTCGCCGATCTAATGTCCTTTCATATTCTAGACTCAGTCTTGTCCCTAGCTCTCTCGCTGTTGTTGCGTTTGGCCTGTTTAGTTGTTCCTATTTTTTCTGCCAATCTGCCAAGGACAACCAATTGGCTGTCGTTAGCTCGTTGAAGGCCAGCAAGTACTATTGAAAAATTAATGTTGTCAGAAGGGGCAGGGCTATAACCTGAATTTGGTGGTACTATGGCGATTAAAGCTGGGTCGAAAGGAGGTACTCGGCTAGATAGGGGTGGAAACGTGTCGTCTGCTACATTAATATTATAGCATGGATTCCTGGGAGGAAGGCTATGATGCTGTGGTGAACGACTCCTTGAATAGTCTATTTCTTCTTGAATCGTCTGGCGAATTTGTGCGTGAATGCTGTTGGGGGGGGGGTCACGGAAAGGGCTTCGTGGTTTATCGGCTGCATTCGGATGCATCCCTCGCTGTGTGGTCTGCCAAGCTTGAGCTGGCTGCACGGGAGGAACAGGTGCACTGTCGTCTGCTAAACGACGGGGCTTCACAATAGTTCTACCGCAAGTCGAAAGCCTTAAATTGTTCCTATTTTTAGGAGCTTTTTTCGTGCTTTTGCTAGCTGTAGAATTTTTCTTGTGACTAGGCATGGTTATATCCTGCAGTTCGATCTAAATTTGACTAGGGATTTATTATTCTTACTTTTTTCGATTTGGGGTAGCCTACTTGAGGTAATAGCAACAGCTGGTCACATTCAAGGACAGTTTTTACAGGATTGCTGGTAGAAAACTCCAAAATACCAGTATTACCTGGCTGATTTTGGTTTCTATTGAAAACCGCTTCCTTGCTCAAAATTCCGTAGTGTGCTGCTGTTTTAATCAGTGATGAGGGCGTGGGTATTATACGAACATTACTTCTGTCACCATTGTAAATCTCTCGTAAATTCTAATTGTAAGGCCTTACGGAAATAAACTGTGGTACGGTTGCAGCAATTCTCAACTACAGCACATAAAAGATTAAATGAGCAAAAGAAGGGAGTCCACACACAAGTCTTGGTCCAAACTGTTTTATTTTGATTTATTTAAGGTTAAATGCTCTCTCTTTAAATATTCCTCAATAACTAAAGGACCAGGAAAAATAAGCGAGGGTGGATCTTAAACAAGATGTGCCCTTGCTCAAAACTGAACTGGACTTAGGGAAGCGCCTTTAAAAACTGCTAAGTCCAGTATCGCTGAAAAGTCTACTAACTCTGAATAATGCTGCGGGGTCTGCTCCTGAGGGCTCAGAGACTGGCTGCAAGTGCGGTCCAAATAATTTTGGGAGAGAGAGTGATTTATGCCAGTGTTCAGTTTATAAAGGGAGGATGCATCCTGGTCTATTGTATAACAAGTGCAGTGCCATTGGATGCAGAGGATGAGGCAGGAGCTGATTGGCTCTTGAGCCGAACCACCGATCTACACAGAGTATCTGGATAGGACTGCATCTGGCAGCAATTAAATGCATAAGGCTGAAAGCCAAATGCACTGAAGTAAAGTCAGTGTCGTCTGCTACGCTAAAGTTAGGTTTTAATAAATAACTAGAGGAAGTCTGTGCTTTGCACGGGGCCGGTCACATTTCCCGGGATATTTTCCGGCACTCTTCCCGAAGACTTGTCAGATTGATCGACCACTCATGCCTGGCTAGACTCCTTTTTGGCTGGACGTAGAGTGGGAGGGTTCATTTTCAATGAGGGCGCGAGGAGGGGAGAAGTGGTTTTCCTTTAGGCCGTCCTTTTCCTTTTAGCCGGTCTCCGATATTATTATAAAGATACTAAGAAATGGACGTTGTAAATGACTGGTACTGTTAATAAGTTAATGCAATATCGATACAAAGTATCGGGTTGTGTATCGGTAATTTACCGATACTCGTACCGATACCGATATTTAATTATCAGAAACGATACAATTTGTGCTAAATTCGAAGATATTAACATTTGAAGTGGCTCTTGGTGATGAACGAGTTGAGGTGGCAAAGGTTGAAGATCATCTGTTGGCCATCCCGTTTCTTTACAATGACCCTTGCCGAACTGAAGAAGCAACCCTCGTCGGTCAGGACTTCTATCGGTAGTGCCTTTCTCCAAGAGAACAGATAATACGGCCTGTAGGTGCGTGTCCCTCAGGTGAAGCATGTACTCCGGGGCCCTGGTGGCGAGCACTGGGGTAGAAACAAAGTGGGGCCTGTAACCTAATTTTAACGGCGAGCAAGAAGGGATCTACCGTAACTACCACATGAGGAAGTGGTGTCGGAGCCTGCCCCTCACACCAACCCGCCGGCGAAGGGGTGCAGGTGGTGCCCAGTAGGCGTCACCGAGACTGTCCTCTCCCTCTCCCGGAAGGAACTGGCTGCCCTGTTGGCGGGCCTGTGGTTCATGCTGGCCTCAGCGATCATCGCTCCCCTTGGAATCCTTGTCATTAGATTGTTTAACCAATAAATAAGATTTCAGTGACAACTGCTAAGGCAATGAGAAACTAGATGCAATGGCTGGATTAACATGCAGTTTAATTTTGAAGGGGTGTCAATCCTTGATCTAATGGCATTTTTAGCACCACAATACGAAGTTACGCTCTTTACTATAATTATTCATCAGTTTCATTCTGACTGACTGAAGAGTAAAATCCCTCCAAAATCACAACTTGTATCACTCCTGCCATCACCTCTAGCTTGTGAATCACATCTACAGCAACTTTAACAATGAATAACTGGTGGCAAACATGGTTACAATGTAAACTTTAAAAAAATACATTTATTTAACAACTTTTTTTTGAATCGCTGATTAAAGTCTTGCTGTAAAAAAGCAACTCATATACTGCCACAATGGAAATACGTACAAAACTTAATTATGATACTTTAACATTACGTAGAAAGCTATATCATAAAGTTGGTTTCTTATTTAAAGTCAAAATTCAAGCAGCCATTTGAAATTATTTACAATATGTACAAAAAAACTCAAGACTACAACTTCAAAATAGTACCATGACTTGTTGATTCAAGAAGTTTGCAGCAGACATCTTTTTGCAACCATCACAGATTCCATACAAATAACAGTAGCTTCAAATACTTCTCAGTCCTGCGTAATTTTTTAGCCAAATCCTCTTGCTCTAGATACCACAACTTAAACACAACTATTATGTTAAGTGCAAATGCCTACGGCTGATAGCACTTGTTTTTCTTGCGCTGTATGATGCTGCGTGAACACAGAATAGTAGGGTTGCTGAGCAAATGATTGAAGAAATTCTGTCAAATAAGCCTGAATGTTTATGTGGTACAAGGGGTTGGCCACAGCATCGGGATCTTCGTCCTCGTCATCTATCTGATCATAACCTGAAAGAAAATATATCATAATTATTATACGATATTTGTATGAGGAAAAAATATTTGTGAATATCTGTTTTGGTACTGGCGACAGCTGGTCACATTCAAGGACAGTTTTTACAGGATTGCATGCAGGTAGAAAACTCCAAAATACTAGTATTACCTGGTTGATTTTGGTTTCTATTGCCTATTGAAAATACTCATTACCTATTTTAAAGCATTCTCCTTCTCAAATTGTTGTTTGACCTAGAAAAGACCGCGTCGCTGCCCTCTGCACATCCTACCGCGCACCCTCCATCATGTATATATACTCGATCAGAGCTGCTATGCTCATCTTTTCGAGCCTCTATAGTGCCCAGATGGCGACAAGAGGGGAGAAGGGTGGGACGAAGGTAATGAATATTTTCAGTAGGCAACAGAAACCAAAATCAGCCAGATAAAACTGGTGTTTGGAGTTTCTAATTGCCATGAAAGTATACATTACCTATTTTAAAGCAGTCCACAGACTTTGTCAATGCAGCGGGCGCCATCTGACAAAGCCCCCTCAGGGTGGTGAACGGTTCTACACACAGAATAATCCAGGTGTGCGAGGGATCAAAGTACTCGTCGGGCAGCGACGAAAGGCCCAATTCGGTACAGTCTGTTCGCCTGGCGGGATATGTCCCGAAGGTAATGTGAAGTGAAGACTGAAGGACTACGCCAGGAAGCTGCCTTCATGATGTCGGAGACGGGAATGTTGCTGTAATGCGTCCAGGATGCGGAGATGGAGCGCAGTTCATGAGCTGTGACACGAATACCTTCTTCTGTACAGTTGATGTTGAGGGCTTCATATCCTTGAACAATGACGGTTTTTAGCCAAGTGGCAATCATACGGGGTGAAGTAGCTTCGGCTTTATTTGTAAATGGAAGGAATAATTGGGTTCGTCCATGTCTATGGGTTTAGATGCTTTGAGGTAAAAGCGGAGAGCTCGGACGGGGCATAGGGCCCGTTCTTGGTCATCTCCAAGAATCTTTGAAAGCGAAGGAATGACGAATGGTCTTGTTCGATCCTCAGAACATCAGAATAGTTGTCTAAGAAGAAGCAGTCTGAAGCTGTGGCAGAGAGGGCTTGTAATTCGCTTCGACGAGAAAGACCGTTTTTCGTGTAAGGTGGTTGAGTGGGCACGCGATCATTAGCTCGTAAGGCAAAGCGAGGAGGGCGGAGAGCACAATGGAGAGGTCCCAATACCGAAATTGCTTCGGTTCACGAGGTCTGTCATTTTTTAATGAATGGATCAAGGAGGAAATAAGATAATCGTCGAGGCGTTCTTTGTGTCCTGCAGCTTTGAAAACTGCATTTAAGGCGGATCGGTAAACAAGGATTGTGGAACCACGTAAACCGCTGTCTAATAAGGAAGTTAGAGTTCGGGGATGGGGATTGATAGGATCAATCTGTTTCGTGATACACCAACGAAACCATCGCTGCCAGTGGCTATCGTTTATTTTGTTGGTGGATGTGCGAACGGCTCGGTAGGCGATGCAACAGGCTTCGTACTCAAAAACTACTTTGGCTCGGAGGAGTTGGATTATAACAGCCACCCGTGTAGATGCAGTGCTCGAGGATTAGGGTGTAGGATCGTTCCCCTGCACTGGGAGATTAAATTCGGGTGGATCGGAAGGCGGCATGGTGCGTTGATGAGGAGTGTTGGAAACCAGGCCGCAACTGGCCAATCTGGGGCTGTGAGTAAGAAGCGTCCTGGGGATGAAGCAATCTTGCGGAGTGCCAGTGGTAAGAGTCAAGGAGGTGGAAAGGCGTAAGCAAAGAGGTAATCCCCGTTCATGGTGAGGGCGTCCACGGTTCCAGGCTCGGGGATCCGGTAGTGGACTGACGAAGTGGGGAAGTCTGGCATTGAGCCTCATGTCGAAGAGGTCTAGCACGGGGCGACCCCAAAGGTGGAAGAGATAGTCACAGATTGAGTACAGGGTCCATTCGCTGGTCGGCGGCGCGTGCCTGGAGAGGGAGTCCGCAACATTCAGGTTGCCGGGGTGGTGGAGTGGGAGAAGGCGGACCTGAAGCTGGATGTAGAGTTGAAAAATCTTGGACGTGATCTGGTGGAGGGATAGGGAGTATGTTCCCTCTTATTTCTGGAGTTATGTAATGGCAGCGGTGTTGTCGATGTGTACTTGGACCACTTGAGTAGTAAGGGAATTGAAGAATAACAGGCCCTTTTGAACACGCCCTACAGTAAGCCCGTGCATTTTTTCATGTTTATAATAATCCAATTTGAGTATTATTTTTCGCAGGTTTTTTTCTTAATGGTGGTGTTTGTCACCGCGTGCTATTTAATAAATGGTCAAAATTTCTCTTTAACCAAAAATGTAAAAAAATTAGCGTTTGCTTTGTCACGACCTCAAAAGACCACTCTGACCTGGTGGTAAGGGATTTGGCGGAAAGCAGGCCCTTTTGAGCAACCCCCCCAGTCCCTCCCTGATGGCCTTCTAATTTTTTGCATTTAAAAATTGTTGTTGTTTGTTGAGCAATTTTCCGGCGTGTAAACTTTCTCGTTGGGTCCTATTTGAATATATTGCACGTTTTTTTGTCCACTGACCTACAAGTGAAAAGCTGTGTATACCCCGAGTGGCATAGACCTCTAAATTGACTAATAGCCTCTGGTGGCCACATTCTCAGGAAAGAAGGTAGCCAGAAAACCTGGTAAAGATTAAAAAAAAATTTGCACATCACTGAAAATATACGGAATTGTTTCTGAATTAATGTTCCAAAATTATGCTATTCACTCGCGTTGCCTAACTAACTGACAAAAAACACAATCGTTCGTATGAATCAGTTTTTCCAACTTCTGGGGATTGTCAACAAAATTGGCCTTCCGGCAGATGCGTGCCAGGAAAGCCTAATCGATGATTTATTTACTTCGCGATTAGCTTACGTAGCGTAGCTAACAAGAGCGTAGCGTAACAAAGTGAATGAAAGTCGTACCTGGAAAACCTAATAGAGCATCTATTACGTTGTAGTTACGTATACCGAAAAATGGGCCTCGCACGATTGCAGAAGGTAGGTACTTTTGTTTATTTTTTATAAAACAACAAGCCTTTATTAACTGAACTTAAAGTGACATTTAAAAAATAAATTCATGAGATGTATGACATGTAAAAATAAATTGTCAGATTGATTTAAACCGAAAGTCGGACATTTTTGGCGTAAATAATCTGCCAATTTTAACATCAACACTGTCATTAATCAAGAATTGTAAAAAATACACACGAAAAAAAAAAGCGACAGTTGCCAATTTATCGTAATTAGCCTAATCCGTGGAAAAAAGGTGGCTAATTTTGAACGATTCATGTTTAATTAGCAACATATTTAGACTCTGAACAGTGTGCTTGCATATATATCACTGAACTGAACCGCCAGCTTGTAATAATTTGTAGAAACACTCAGCACACTTACTTTCAATTTACCGTTTAGTGTTACCTGGAAACATCGTTACGAAAGTCGTTATTTTGAAGGTTTACTAAGCATAGAATCAAAAAAAATTATTCTAAAACCTTATTTTACGATTTGGTCTTACCCTAAAACTGGTATTAAGGCTAATTTATGTGTAAAATCAGTGAAATAAACGATCTTCTTACCTGCTCTTCCAGTTAAACCATTACGTGCGAAAAATTTTTTGCAAATGGCAAATGCAGCTGCGAAAACTGTTTTTGTATGCGCAGGTTAGCCAGCTAAAAAGAAAATCCGTCCGGACAATTTCAAAAACCAACTTTTGCTTTTTGAAAAAGTAGGTCACCCAAACAGCATACAACCAGGATTTTCTGTGGTTTAAATCAGTGTTCCCTCGCACGGCCAAGGGAGCACTCACCCTTCCCCCCCCCCCCCCCCCCCCCAGCTAGCTTAGTACTCTAGGGGTTCAAGGAAGCCAATTAGGTCTTCTTTGTAACTAACACAAGCATTTCCCTAGCCCTCTGGTGCTAACGAAGTACTCTACGTGGTCAGAAGGACAAGTAGGTCTTCTTTTTAACTAACACTAACACTTCCCTAGCCATGTTTACGGTTTTTTTTAAGCTTAGATTTCAAAGTAAAGGATACTTACCGTTCCAATATCCTTGCAAATTTTCGACAGTCAGCGTAAAAAAACGTAAACATGGACTCGAATTTTATACAGGTCGTGGTAATCTCCAAACGTTTTGCATTTGCCTAAATCCCAAATCTTCATGGCGTGTTGATAAGAGTCAGAGCAGATCGATCCTTTCACCAATAAGGCAAATGCCGACATGGAAGGTAAACACTTCTCCTCAAACACTTCCACATTTGTCAGGTATTCGTACGGAAACACACCTTTTTGCCGAAGGCCTCGTACGAGTTCCACGAATTCACCTTCGAAAAGCTTGTCCATGATGCTAAAGCTATGTAAGTTCGAAGCTAGAGTTTCCAACGATGCCGTCATAAACGCTAGACTATCTATGAAAGTAAAACCGCCTAATTTCATGCTGCTGATTCTTTCCTTGTTCTAAGCGATGATCCTGACATTATGCAGAGCGTTCAAATCTTTAAACGAATTCAAAGCTTTCACAACGAAATGACTGTCGTATGTTTCGAAATTATGCATAACAACCGCTAAGTTTTTGTTCAAAGTGTAAATGAAGTTACACTTGCTGTGCGCAGCACCTCTAAATTCACCGGTAATGTGGTCGTGGTCTCGTACTTTCGTAAACCCGTTAAACTTTACTTGGGGAAGGGTAAACGCACCGTGTTTGCAAAGATGGCACACCGCAGCTTCTCTGTACAGCAACCACTGCTCCGTAGTTAAACATTTCATCCGTTGCTTGTGGGAATCCATGTAAGCAGCGATCTTTTTCTGCTCCTCTAATATAGACTCGAAGAAAACCTTCACGCATTCTACTCCTCTGTACAACCTTTTAGAACACACTCCGCCTAAGTGGTCCACAATCACGTAGGCAAAACTGCAAGCTTGGTGTATGTGGTTAACTCTGGTGTATGTATCGTTTCCATCGCAACTGGATGCAGAACCGCTTCAAAGTCCATGTAGGCTATGTACAACCTTTTGAGCTTGTTCTTGAAATTCTTAAACCGGATAACATCATTGTCGGGCAACGAGGTCCTTTGATATGTAACTCCCTTACAAGATGGAAGGTGGTAGTTTTCATACCTGAAACGATTTCGAGAACCGTGTAGGCAATGCCTGCAAAAATAGTTCAAATTTCTGTTTGGGTTGAAACTCGCGATGAAATTTGTTGAAATCTTTTATCGTCACGTAGTGTTCGTCGAGAAGAAGCAAGTCAACGTGATGCTTACTTTCAACTAAGGAACTCACATGATAAACTCAAGGCTCGTCATCCTCGAAACCAAAAACAGATATTGAAATGTTGTTGGCTTTTTCGAACGCCGCGATCTTGGATAAAGGAACTGGGTCCAACATAAAAACTCGTGCACACGAGGAAGGTAATGTTTCGTATCCCAATCATGTTGCGAAGATGGAACGGAGTGTATACTAGCCAACACGGCCCACAGAAAACATCATCTTCACTACACACATTGACCAGTATATCGGGACCTAATTTAAGCTTGTTGAGGAGTGCTACATAACCTTTCGCGGCAAAAGGTCTATAAATTCCAATGCATAGTTCGGTGCACACGCAATGCTTGACAACCCACCCACTTCCTTCCACTGCAAATTGTCCAATACTATGCAGAATTTTGTTTGACATTTCCGAGAGAACCTCCTTGCTCGCCACTCTGACCAGGTTGGAATTGAAATTTAGCTTTAGTAGTTTCCGTATTATCCGTTGCTTTTTCGAAGAGAATGCATCCGATTTGAGCTTTTATGTTTACCATAAGACGTCGACATTGTTCTAATAGATTCCAATATTTGTCCTCGTACTCTTCCAACAAAATCAAGGGCTCATAGTGCATTTCATCAGACTTAAAATCCGGCTTGAAAGTCAAGAAGCAGCTGTTGAAAGCAATGCGTACGAGATCATAACCTCCTAAATCCAAACTGAACGGCTTCACCTCGAGTTCGGTATCTTCGGTCACCGCCGTCTTGTCTTTCAAATCGTGAATCATGTAGGACAAGGCCCAGTCGATTCTAGTATCCTCTATTATAGGTACGACTAGAGATCTGACGTTGTTTACTACCAGGTTGAAATTTGAGGGCATTTGAGAAATTATTCCTTCCCTTAACAGGGGGTTGAGTTTAGGAAAAGACAATTTAAGTCTTTTTTTGAAGACTCTCCAATTTCCCTTCCACGTTGTTTTACAGCCCCTCCACACTTGTGCCGTTTATACGCGAGACTGTCCGAGTAAGTCTCACCGCACGATTCGCAGGTTACATTTTCCTTCATGACGCCTTTCGTGCCTCCGTTTATATCTGTTGTTCCTGAACGTCTTTTCGCAGTATTGACATAAAAAAATCTCATTGTCAGACATTTTTCTTCGTCAATCATCGTTGGTCCTTTTTTTTTATCTTCCGAAACCGTCTCTTCGTTCGTCGGAAGAGACGAATGTGAAATCCTGGTGTGAACCGTTGCTTTTGCTAAATCGGGAAAATACTTCCGACAAGCTTCGCAGGAATAAGCACATCCATTTTGATTTTTTTCAAGCATGATCATTTTTCCATCGCATCGGTCGTGGTGCGCCAAAACTTTATCGTAAGAAGAAATGAGTGCTCCGCAATCGAGACACGTAAAGTTTAACACGCAAGGTTCTGCAGATGATTTTCCACCTCTTCTCGCGATAAAAACTCAACTTTGCATTGCTTGCATCAGAACACTGCCTCGTACTTGGCAGCCATATCTGATATGAAGACTTACGGAATTATTGCGCCTTTTATACCAACCGTGCTTTTTCCACGTGCAGGAAATCCTACCCGTTAAAATAAGCACACAGTGACAAAAACCACGATTAAGAAGAAATCTACGAAAATAATACTCAAATTGGAGTATTATAAACATGACAAAATGCACGGGTTTACTGTAGGGCCTGTTATTCTTTAATTCCCTTACTACTCACTTGCCCCGCCAGGTAATGTTGAAAATGACGCATCCGAGGAAGACGGCTCGTAGATCCAGAATGTTGATATGATCGGAAAGGCCCAGCTCCCGGTTGCTGGAGACGCCCATGTTTTGACATGGGCTCACCACACTGTCAAGTAGGTGTCTGTGAACGTGTGGATCTGAGGGAGAGGCTCGTGGAGCGGGACTGTGGCCGTAAGATTCAGGACGTCCGAACACCAGTTTAGTGTCGTTAGAAGGAAGGATGGGCTGAGGATCCGAGCCGGTAGATGAAGCGCGGATCGGGGATCGCCCTACTCGCTTAGTCGGTAGTGATGTAATGGTCTAGCCATCCATCTGCCGTAGGGAATAAGATCCGCAAAGGAGTCGATGATCCCTATAATGGAGGCTAGATCTCGGAACGTGAGGCAAGTTAGACGGAGAAAGGAGAGTGCTGCAGAGAGATGGTTCTCAATTCGCTCTGGGTATGACATGACAGAGGATTAATTGAAATTGAAGACTCCGAGAAACGTGAACTGTTGGGTGGGTTGCAGGTGAGACTTGAGGAAGTTGATGCCCAGTCCTAGTTTGTGCAAAAGAGACAACGACGGATCGGTTGGTGCAAAGGGCGGAAGGATCGTGATGCGGAAGAAGACAGTCGTCGAGGAAGGCATGAATGCGGATGCTTTGTTGATGCAGATGGGCTAACACTGGTCGAAGGACCAAAGTAAAGATGTGTGGGGCAGCATTCAGTCCGAACAGGAGGCAAAGAAACTCGTTGACCGACCCGTCGAAAATGAAACAAAAGAAGTGCTGGACAGAGGCATGAAACGGGAAGTGTAGATAAGCGACTGCTAAGTCTAAAGAAATTGTCCAGTCGTGTTGGAGCAACAAGTTGCGGATCGATGAAGTTGTTTCCATCTGGAAATGAGGATTGTGGATGTATTGATTAAGAGGTTGCAGGTTGAATTCAGCCGGGAGCTTCCCGATTTCTTTGCAGAAAGGAAAATACTGCTGTAAAACCCCGGTCCGATGGGGTATGTTATCGTTCGGATCGCTCCTTTTGCGAGAAGTGTTATGAAGTGTTAGTGGGGCTGAAGGTAGTGACGGGCGGTACCAGAAATTTGTCAGTCGGTGCCGGTACCAAGTTTAGTATCCGGGTGCTCGGTTTTGTTCCAGTACTTATGAATGAGGCGGTATCTAGTATTATAGTACTGGGGGGCTAACATCCGATTTCTAAATAATAACTATAAACTTTATTGAAAACTATGTTTTGTTTTATAGTAGGGTAAATATATCTTGATTTTTCGCTGAACCCAAACCAAACTGCAAGAAAACGTTTTATGACTGTTTTCCGTAGCTTAAGGTATGTAGAATAATATACCAAAAGTAAGCAAAAACCATTCAGAAACCGGAAAGTGGGAATGTCTTCTTTCCATCAAGGGTAATTAAAAGGGTTTTCATTGGTTGGTACAGACAGGGCTGTAGCGAAGGGTACTTGGTTTGGGGGGGGGGGGACTCTACGGCGAGTTTTTGAGCCCCGACACTTTGACCGATTTTCCGTACCTTCCGTAATGCTACGAAAATCATTTTGCCAACTAGTTAAAAAAAATGACAGTAGTGTTACTAGTAAAGTACTATATTACTATAGAGGCTCTGGCAGAACTCAGCTAGGGAGTCTGAGGAGTGCTGAAAGCTCCGCAGCGGGGTCTGGGGCAGAGCCCTGGAAGTTGGAACATTTTACGCTATTTAGTGCTTGTTTCTGGTATCCAGTGAAAGAACACAGAAGCAACAAATTGTCAAGTAAGTTTTGGTGATTTTTTTAATTCATTCTTTAGGATGGCAGGTTTCGTAAAAATTTTATTGTGACCTATCACGTTTTTTTTAGATATTTTTTTTCCAAATTAAATTAAACCAAGTTCAGGTTAAAATTATATAAACATGCCAGTTGGCCATTGACAATTGGGGGTTGGCTTAATTGTGCATTTTGGACTTTTGGCTAAAATGAATGACGATGACTCCTATGTGCAAGCATGGGCATCAGTAGAGGGGCTCAGGGATGAAGAATTTTTTTTTTTTAATGAACTGTCGAAGGGTGAAGTATAATGAAATTTTTTTCTCAGTTTTATCCCAAACAACAAGGCCTAGAGGGGCCTTGTATTATTGTATTATTGTAAAATAAACTTTCACATTTTAAAACAAAAACATGCTCCAATTAAAAATAACAGAGTGTCGAAAAAAGAAAGAAATGGCGACACCTTTTATCTCAATTTTGTCGAAAACAACTTGAAGTATTATTGGAGAAAAGCTTCCACTTTGATGCTATACTAAATAAAAACTATACCTACGAGTAATGGTACTAAGAGCTTCAAAACCTTGTAAACGCTCACAGCATGGGGGGTCTGGGGGTTTGGTCCCCCAGAAGCTGAGCCGTTTTCGGAAATTTTCACTACTGAACGTGCTATTTTTGAGGTCAAAAGAAGATTTTTTCTTCTAGTTGGTCAGTATGTTTTTGACCAACCCCTTTTGACGGGATCTGAACAATTTATGACCCCCCTTGAGAGGGTCCAAAACTTCAAAACTCCCCCTTTCCTGCGGCGTCCCCGGCGATAAATAATTACCGGTCTCTTGCAGTAAATTGCACTCATTTCGTGGCCTTTGGGTCGCTTTTGTCCTTTAATATCTTATGAACTCTTAGCGTGAAAGTTTGGACTTTCGCAGTTCGAAATTGTTTTACATTTTTAAAACGTTTGATTTGGAAAATGTAGTTGTTTTGTAATTATTTTAAGAATTAGCACTTTCCGATATAAAATATCGGTAATCGGTATCGGTAACTAACGTTACACAACCGATACTTCTTATCAATACAACATTAACTTATTACTGCAACAGTCTTACAACGTCCATTTATTATTATCAGAATAACATTAGCTTTAGCTTAGCAGACGACACTCAGTGCACTTTGGCCTCTGCCTCATGCACTTTTAATAGCTACCACATGTGGCCCTATCCAGATACTCAGTAGACATCAGTGGTCCGGCCCCAGAGCCAATCAGCTCTCCCTGCTACCGCAGCATCCAATTGCGCATCTTCAGCAATACAAAAGACCAGGATACGGCCCCCCTTTATAAACGACCTCCCTGGCCTTTTTCACTCTCTCTCCCGACGATTTTGGACCTAAAAAGCCACCCGTCTCTGAGCCGACCACCCCAGGATTCCTAGCCGAATTATTCTGAGTTAAGTAATTTTTACGATCGGACTTAGCCGAATTTTGAAGGAGCTTCCCTCCTTTAGAGCCTAAGTCCGGTTCAGAGTTGAGAAAGGGCGCATCTCTTATAAGAACCCCTTTCTCTTATTTTCCCTTGGTCCGATTATTTTAGGAGTGCTTTAAATTAATATTACGAAGTTTAACTGATTTAAGGGGAGGGATAACCCCTACCATAAACAACGGAATAAATAGCTTTCGGATCGTAGAACTTGTGTGGACTCCCTTACTTTGCTCATTTATTGCTTTATGTGCTGTTGTTAGATTATTAGCATTTGTGCCGACGGTACGATTATTATTATCGTACCACTGTGTCTCCGCAAGATCTTACAATAGAAGATATTACGAGAGATTTACAATGGTGTCGAAGTGATAATTCGAACAATACCCACGCCTAATCATTAAGAAAACGGCAGCACGTTACAGTTATTATTGAGCAAAGGAGCTATTTTTCGGATTAAATAAGGAAAAAAAAAAAGTAGAGCAAGTAGGCTACCCTAAATAAGAAAAAAAAAATCCCCAGTTAAAACTAGATTGATTCACAGGTCATAATAACCATGCCTAGTCACAAAAAGTCAACTACAGCTAGCAAAAGCAAAAAGACGATTCCTAAAAATAGGAAGGATCCAAAGCTTTCGTCTAGCGGTAGAACTATTGTGAAACCCCGTCGTCTGGCCGACGCGCAAGCCGTCATTCCACCCGCCCCAGTCTTGCCCGACCAACACGGTGAAATTCCACCTGTTCCCCCCGTTCTGGAGACCGCCGATGCACCTGCTCTTTCCGCCCAGCAGCCGATTCCGCCTCGGCAGAGCAGACAGCGCACTCGCGCGCCAAAAGCACCTGCTAAACAGCATAGCACGGCAGCTGATAAACAGCCAGCAGCTAAGCATAGCAGGGAAGCCAACGCTTCAAGCAGCCTTATCCACGATCCCCCACCACATCGTTCACGTAGCAAGTCACCAAACAGGGAAAGAAAAATTTTAGGTCCCACTCCAGAAGTAGATCACCACAACATCGGGCCTATTCATCTAGAAATTTACGTTACGACGATAACGTTAGGGATAATTACCGTCACCGCTCCCCAACTAAAGAACTTTTAACCCAAGTTTTAGACAGAATGGCAAACCAGCATAGACGCTCCCCCACCCCTCGCTGTCAACACGTTAATGCAACAGCAAGCCCAACATTTTCCGACAACAGCCATCTGTCACGAATCATAACAGGCCTACAAGAAGCTAACACCAGCCATGTAGACGCATTGAGGGAGATTGTCGAGAAGATAGGCACAAATCAACCCAGCAATAGCAACAGAAACCCGAACAGAAGTGAAGCACGAATGTGGGAAGACGTCCGAACTTCAAAGAAGGGCCTAATCAAATTTTCGGGTGAAAATAACACGGACATTTTCACTTTTCTGTTGCTAACTGACAATCTTAGGAAAATTGATCCCAACCTCCCTGACAGCGAGCTAATAGCAGCAGCGTCAAATAAATTCGTAGGAAGAGCAGCCCGATTCATAGCTACAAGCCCACTGATCTCTAGGATAACTACGTGGAATGAATTCAAGACTGCCCTCATCGAACGTTTCGGCGGAGGAGGCGCCGAATCCACACGAAATAAATTCCAACGTGCTCGAATGATGGAAGACGAAGACGTCAACGCTTTTGCTGATAGGCTAGAAATTATGGCATCGGAAATTTGGATGACACAGCTCGGTGAAAGTGACATCGAGAAGAGTTTAAAAGAACGAGCAAGAGACCAAGGCTTAAGATGCACTTTCAAAGCAGCCATGCCAGAGAAATTAGAGACCTATTTAGCTACCATGAATCCGAAGACATGGGAAGAAATGTTAAACTTAACATTGAAGAGGAAGACGGAAATCGCCGACTGGGAAAGTGGCGATACACCACCACCAACACGAAAAGAGCAAGCTAGGCCTGCTACAAACACCCCTACAGCATCTCGACCCTCCAACAAAACAGTCACTGTAGCTTCAAACGACCTAGCCAAAATGATGCAGGAATTGGAACAACAGAGAAAAGAAATAAACAACCTAAAGTTACGCAAGACAATACAGGAAGCAAGAGTAGATGCGTTTCAACCCAAAAAGAGGGAACGCCGCACGTGTTTCAGATGCTACGGCGAAGGCCACCTGAGCAAAAGTTGCAGGACCCAGGACGTAAAATTAGAGGCCGTAAGAGCAGCAAACACACTACGTCTAGAACGAGACGGAAAACCAATCCCAAAAAGGAACAAACTAGGAGGCTACAACCAGCAAGGAGAAATAAACCAAGCAAGAAGCAACAATCAAGACAACCGAGACAACCATTAGTCTGAACTCGGAAAGTTATTTTCCAACTATTATTCATTATTTGTCTAAAATTATCGACCCCCCCCCCTGTCCTTCTTTTGCCAATTTATCATTTCAAACAATACCGTAGCAGCTTAAGCAAAATAAAACACAGACGCGAACTTATTACTACAGTTAAGCATAACCAGAAAATTTCTCCCCTTCTTGAATTTCAGGAAATTAGAAATTTTATTAGAAAATTAATAATCGATTTGCCACATTAATCGAGTTAATGACCCTCACTTAACCGACTCGTTCTCTTACATCAACTTAATTGTGCAACGATCCGTTAAGATTACAGAAAAAAAAAGAGGAAGAACTGACTTTAGTCAAAAGCGTAATTTTGTTAAAACCAAATTCAAAATCGATCAGCAGCACCAGAAACAAGCAGTATCAGACAAAACTCAAATAAAACTCCCAAGATTTTCTGCACAATCCTAGATAAAACGTACTGTAGCCCCAACTTTAGATCTAAACGCTCATCTAGCGCAAATTTCCCCCCCCCCCCCGAAATTTTAAATAAAGAAAACAAGATATTCAAGTTAAAATGCAATTCAGTCACGCTCACACTCTTTAAATATGGCATCGATTCTACTAACTTCCACTTCTAATTAAAAATTAACGAAGTCATACAACCCCATTATTCTGGAATTAATCGAAGATGACAGGACAGTCGAATTCCGAAGCACATCAGACACCAACTAAACAAATTACACTTAATTTATTCTGGCGAAGCAATCAAGATTTCCGACCGTAATCAGCAAGATTGGAAGCTAAGCATCCCAAGCTGTAACATCACCGACAATCTGTCTTATTTATTTGGGACAGCACATCAAACCCCAAAGTCATTTCAGAAGAAAAACAGAAAAAACAAGAAGAAAAAAAGGAAAATCCGAGCTAGCAAGCAACCCAACGCCATACCACCTCCATCTGGCGGCGGCGATTAATACTACTGGCCTACTTCTAGAACTAGATCCAAGGGACGAAGCAAGCGACAAAGAGGAGCTAACTCACGCTCGAGTCGACTGTATAGGCTACAAATCAAAATCTGCTTACCCAAGACCCCATTTAATTTTTAATTTCGGAAATTTAAGTAAAGTAACACTTTTAGACAGCTGAGCAGGAGTTTCGCTGATCGAATCGTCTACGGCACGAGAATTGTTGCGAAACCAACAAATTAAATGTCACAAAGGCAAAACAGTAGCTCCCGTAAATTTAGTAGGTGTCGGTGGAAAAAGGATAATAGCAGAAAAATATTGATCGCTGAAATAAGCAAATGCGGATTTTCCACAAACCAGCAGTTCAGAATCGTTCCCGATGGCAGTTTTGGAAAAATCCACATTTTATTGGGTTACGATTTTGTATCAACACAACCTGACTTGGTTAAATTAAATTGTTCAGACCAAATTTTAGAAATAGAGGATCTCAAATTTAACTTGTCTCCATCACCATTTGATGCTTGGGAAAATTATGGTCAGAACAAGAAGCTAATTAATTTCGAAAATTATAATGTTACAACTGAGCATATTGCAACGATCAATATTTCTTCAGATGACGAAACAGCAAAAAAAATCCACGATGTATTTGGAATCCGACACCTCGAAATTATTACGTAGAGGTACCAGTTTCATTGCATAAAGATGTCGTTTTGCCAAACAACAGCGAGAAAAAATTTTGTGGATCTTTGCACCAAGCTTATCCCGAATAGCAAAATGCCGCATTTTTCCACAATGCAAAGAAATTCCGATACTTCTAGCCAGATGTTTGGTTAATACTAGCCCTACTGGCTTAATTCCGATTATGGAATTAACACAGCCGGGGAGGATCAGTTTCTAAAGGCACTACACAACAGCAGAGATAGTATACAACGACGAGGATCCGGCATCTCCAACAACAAAAGATAATCCCCCTCCCGAAGACTCAACTCAAACAATGGGAAGAGCACGCACAAAAGAGACCACGGACAAAAGATCAGCCACTTCCTTATCTAATTCCGGATCCCAACCTGACTTACTTCCCTCTTCAAGGCCCACTCAGACAAAAGGATACACAGGGACAATAGCCAACACGGAAGAAGGCCACACCGACTCAACAAAAGCCAATCTCGAAAACGAATCTGATTTTTCCCTTCCTTCTAGGCCTACTCAGACAAAGGAACGCGCACAGTCCATTGACATCAACACCGTAGTGTCAGACTACCCAACGCTACCAGTGGAAACAACAACCGAACAAAGAAAAGTTTCCGAAGACGAATGGAATAGCTTGAAGTTTAAATTCAATTTACCAGATTTAAACGAAGAAGAGCGAATGGAATTTTTGGACATGCTCAAGACACACCAGGACGCCTTCAGCAAGAAAGAATTCGATCTTGGAACATACGAAAACTATGAAGTAAACATTGAAACAGGGTCATCAGCCCCAGTAAGATCGAAAATCTACATGATGCCATTCCATCAACGGGAAATTTTGGACAAATACCTGGAAGAGTTAGTCATCAAGGACGAGAGTGGGAGCTTGGCTTAGCTCCTGCCCATTTTAATTCTGTGCTCAGCAGATAATTGAAGAGATTTTAGGCACTTACACCACTATATCTTGAGTTACATTCCTCAGCTTCTTAAATTTCCAAACGCATCTGCCACACGTAGACAGAGCTCTTACACTCGCCCAAAAATCGAAAATGAAACTCTGCCCGGAAAAGGAATTTTCGCCACAAACAGGTCAAATTAATAGGATCCGTCATTAACGAAGACAGCATACAGCCAAATAAGGGCAAGATTAAAAACATTGAACTCCTTCCCACAGCCTGAAAGGTTAAAGAAATACGCAGATTCATCGTAATGTGCGGATTTTCGTTCGCCGACACATGCCTAGGGTTTCACTTTCTCATCTGGCCTTACCAAGCTCACTATTGGAGGAACGCGAAATAATCATATGGGACAAAGAAGTAGACGACATACCACAGGCCCCGTAGAATTCATACAACAGCAGCAGATTGTCACCTAAACAAGAAAAGATTCTAGCTAAAATCAGGGAATACGACTTCTAAATTCAATATAAGCCTATCTTTCATCACCAGGCCTTTAGGCACAAGAATTGAGAGGAAAGCGTGAATCACGCCCAAATCACGGTTACCTGACCTATTCTAGAAATTAGGCGTAAGCGTAATTTCGATCAAGCATTAGCGTAGGGTCACGAGTAGCTAACCTGACTCCCCCCTCTCATACTGGAGAAACGCCATACAAATGTGAAGGGCGTAGTTCAAGCGTTCAAAATCACAGAGATCCACTGAACGGAGAATCCGTTCCGTCATACTTATTTAATTACGTAGCACATCGTAATAAGCTAGCGAATTCGAATCTTAATTGGAAAATGCGTGAAAATAAACGTATACGATTTGCTAAACCAAATTAGCACTGCAGTCGCTACACATAGCCAGAAAAACGTGGTAAGTTTAACGCTGGTAAACAGTAAATACCCCTTCTCCAAAATTATATCGATGGCCGGCAATTATAGCTAAATGTCTATAATCGAAAAAAAAAAAAAAAAGAATAACGATTGCACTCGTAAATCCATCTTGTCAGAAATGCAGCCGTAAATATTTCAGTTGTCAGCAACGTGTCAAAGGTTCGGCACAAACCTACCTTGACAATGGAGGATTTATAAATGTGAAGCATGCGGTAGAGCTCCGTAGAAATTAAGTTTCTTCATAAAACAATTAATAAGTTGCGAACTTACCGTAGAATTACTTCAGGTATCAGCAGTTATCATTTTATGCATTTATTGGTAAAACATGATTTATTTTACAATTTCTCTAAAAAATATTTTGGGAGAAAGAAGGCGTACTATAAATGTGAAATGTGCGGGACGAGCTACGCACACCAAACCGACGGTCGTACAGAATTGTGGTTTTTGCAAATTGTTTTCACGTTCAATTCCGACGATTATACAAATTGGAATTGCGCACATATGATGAGAATTAATTAATAATTTTAAGTAATTTTGCTATGGACGCATGATCCAAAGTTACGGTAGTTAAGGCTATCACATGGCATAGCGCTACGTAAAAACGGATACGTCAAGCAAAATTAGGAGCAGTCAACATGAGACATTCACTTCTAAGAATTATAGAATTACGTTAAATCAAACTTTAACGTAACAACATGAGAATTCAGTACTGAGAAGAACCTTAATAGTTCAGTTCAGACCAAAAGTTTCAGACCAATAAGCACGAAACGTAAACCACGATGTGAAATTCCAATTCGGAGTCAGTCACGCATACCAGCGAAAATCGTGGCTTATGGGAAGAATAGGTGTCTCCTCACCGATCAATTTCATGTTGCGCGAGAATTACGTAAAATGATCAGCTGAACAACATTTTCCCATACCATTTTTGGGGCAAAGGCTTAGTTTGGCCGTCAGAAATTAATGAAAGCCGTACTCTAGCACTGACGGACATACAAGAGTTCAATGTTCCCAGCTGACATCTTTTTCCCGTCAACAGTTCAGATAAGTGGGTTGTTATTGTCTG
Source organism: Lithobius niger (assembly GCA_023313725.1). Classification (NCBI taxonomy): domain Eukaryota; kingdom Metazoa; phylum Arthropoda; class Chilopoda; order Lithobiomorpha; family Lithobiidae; genus Lithobius; species Lithobius niger. The sequence continues at coordinate 69,235 of JAHWFP010066566.1, forward strand.
TTTAGTTTGGTTTTGTGGTTATTGTCGTTAGGTTAGGTTATAGGTACCGGCTTCTGTTTGGCGTTTCACTTGTAATGAACTTTTTGGGGTTTGGCGTTTCACTTGACGGACTTTGGCCCAGTTGATGCTTTCCTGCGCGGCGACGTTGGCCTCGAGCCAGCCTGCCGGCAACAAGATGGCGTCACAGCCTACCTCCCGTAGTGCTAACTTTGGACTTAAATCACGGCCAAACGATGCGTTTGCCCCAAAAATGAAAGAGGAAAACATTATTCAGCAGGTAATTCTTAGTCCATTAAAAAAAAAAAAATCGGACGAGAGACACTTATTCTTCCCATGTTCCAAAATCGTACCTTAAAACGTAAGCATAATTCATAGAAATTACGTACGATTAACCTTGGTACCCTTAGGTAGCCGTACAGGCTACAATTATGTACGGATGGCATCCAGAAATTGCTATTATCGTATCGAAAAGACGGAGTCCCGTCACGTTGCACGTGTTCAAGCCCAAGTGTTGAAAAAAAAAATCAATTGAGGTAACTTTCGCAAAGGCCATCCTGGAGCTAAGACCATGTTCACCTATGTTACCCATATGGTGCCTATACCAGCCATGACACCTAGGCCTATATTGAGCATTCTGCCTAAAAGCAATGAAGGTCAGAATTACCCGAGATATGAAACCATACTAAACTAACACGCCACGACTTCTAATTTTGTCAGACACGCCAGACGAAATTACTAAATAGAAACATTTAAAAATAATTAACGAAGGGAAACCAGTCTTGCCGCCAAAACCAATCATAATTTACTTTTAAACAGAAAAAAAAAAGAGAGTAGAAAATTTTTTCTCTTACTCATGAAAACCTACCCAAGAGAGGCCTACGAGTCATCAAAGGCTTGTCTGCATTAGGTGCCTCCAGTAGTACCTAGAAAGAAATAGAAATTTCTCTCTACCCCCCCCCACTCTCTCGACTATTTTACTATTTTGTTGATTGTTTGGTTAACGATTCATCAACCTTTACAGAACTAAGTATATCTAGAAGGTAGAATTAGTATCGAATTAAATACAAAGCAGTCCCGAAACTCCACGCCCCACTCACTCCTTCTTCCTCCCCCCTCTCCCTGGCAAAACATTGCTTCACAGCCATCAGAATAGACAAGACTAAGGATTAACACCGACACTTTCGAAAATATGAATAAAACGAATGTTCCCCTTCGAAAAAATAATAATAATTATAACAGAGTCTTAAAAACAATGTAGACCGTTCAAAAGGGTAAAACATTGATTAAATCAATTATGCCTAAACCGTAATTACGAAACTTAAACAAATCTAGAATCTAAGGATTTTTTTTCGTAAGCAAAGATTCCCCCCCCCCCACCGGCAAATATTGCGTCACACACTGAAAAATTAAGAAATTTAAGAATCAAACCAACCTTTTCGATTTTTTCTCCCTATATGATATGAATTCTTCCCACTTTCGAAACAAGATAAAGAACGTTAAAGTGGCGATAGCCAACATCCGTAAATCGACTATTAGAACTACTAAGGAGTGTTCCAACCAGTAAACTAATTACTAAAAAAAAAACCACGCCAGACCGAAAATCAAAATCTATAGACAGCAGTCCGAAAATTAAAATCTATAGACAGCAGTCCGACAGTCCACCTTACGTCCATCCTTCCCAAAAATGTATTCTTCCTTCCCAATCCCCCCCCCCAACTCCCAAGAAATAACAGAAGTTAAGCAAATTAGTCTCTAGTTAAGCGGAAAAAAAATAGGCAATACGTCATTCGAACAATTAAGAATTAACTTTCAGGTCACCACGACCCACAATGAAAACTCTTTATGTCATTAAGAAATGCACTTTCCGCATCAAGTTAATAAGGAACTAGAATCTAGAAAGTACTTTTAAGGAAGTGATTTGCTTAACAAACTCGAATATCACTAACAATTGACTTAGAAAAACATAAACTTCAAAAGCAACTTTGTTCAACATTGTAACGAAACGTGGCCACCAACTTTGGCGGCCGGAGAAGTCTTAGACGCAACAATCGGAATAAATTTCTGTACGAATTACGATAATTAAGCATCAAATTTCATTATGATTATCTTCTTAGACCACTGCAAAACGTACTAGTAAATTAAAAGTTAAATCGTAATCACAGTGGCTAACTCGTTATAGGTCCAGAAAATTTTTTTATGTGATCTTGGAACAATGAAAAGAATTTCCAATCGCCACGCCTAAGAAATCACTAAGAAAACAATAATTTTCTCACAAATCCGGAAAAATAAGTAAATTCAACAAATCAAGTGAAATCAGCAAATTAACCTGCCACACACTCTTGCGGGTAGAGCTGGCACTTCAGGATCGATTCGCCGGTCGTCAGGACGGGTTTTTTTTTGCACTACCAACGACGCTGGTTGTGTAGAGCGTCCATCCCTTATGTTTTTTATCCAACCGGTCAAATGTCCGAAAATTCAGGGACCTGGAAAATGTTCTTATGCCAGAAAATTATTTGGGCAGCATATGAATTAGAATTCAGTGCAGCTATTAATAGCAAACCATCGTTGGGACAATGGATTCCTGGCAGGTACCTTTAATACTGAAATCGTTCGCCTTCACGTCACTAGATGGCGCCACATGCGAATGTTGAATACGCTCGCCTAGCCTAAGCGAAAGCGAAACTGAGTCGAAATCCGACCATTACGAAACGTGTATAATTCACGACACAAATTAAGAACTGGAAAAAGTTTATTGCAGGGTAAGGTTTGAAATACCACGATCATTGTTCACGAATCGTTATAATTGCACATGCAGGAGTAAAAGAGTAGTCAAAACAGATTACACCCGAAATTCATTTCTGTTATTTCAGAAGCACAGATACTGGATCGCCATCAGTACGGATACTGGACCGCCATCAGCACAGATACTGGATTGCCATCAGCACGGATACTGGACCGCCATCAGCACGGATACTGGATCG
>JAHWFP010066567.1:0-81082 GCA_023313725.1 Lithobius niger
AGTTGATACATCGATGAAGGGGGGGGGGGGGAAGAAAATTGGAATCATCGCGTTCGATGTGGAAGTAGGACAGTTGGTGTGTGTGCGTCTCATTGCCCAAGCCTGAGGAAGAATGCCAGTATAAGCATTCGAAAATTTGCTAGTTTGGAGTAACTGGAACACTTTTGGTACTGCGTTAAATTTAAAGAAGTAAGTGATAATGAACGAAAACCGAAGTAAATCATCCGTTCCATCGGTATTTGCATTGTGACCCGGATGCCTTCTGTAGCGCAGTTGATGTTGAGTGCTTCGTAAGCTTGCACGATGACGCTCTTGACCCAGGTTGCAATCACTCTGGTGGATGTAATTCCTACTCTGTTGTTGAACGGAAGGAAGAGTTAGGAACGCCCCCGGCGGATGGGCTTGGATGCTTTCAGGTAGAAGCAGATAGCTCGTACTGGGCATAAAGCGCGTTCTTCATCGTCATGAAGGATGTTGGAGAGCGAGGGGATGATAAAAGGATGAGTGCGTTCAGTGGGTTTTTGTACGGAATGATGAACGTGGGCTGAGCGTAACACCTGTGTAGTCCGGGAGGAAAAAACAGTCTTTTTCGGTTGCCGATAATGCCTGTATTTCACTGCAACGAAGGCAGGCAGCCAAAGATAACAGAAATACGGTCTTCCGTGTAAGATAGCAGAGACGGGAGGAAGCCATAGGTTCATATGGCGGGGCCAGGAGGGCCGTGAGAACGATTGAGCGGTCCCAGTCTGGAAATTGTCTGCGAATGCATGGACGATCCAGATGGAAGGAGTGGATCAGAGATGAAATCGTATAGTCGGTGAGGAGGGTAGTATTCCCAGCTGCCTTGAAGAAAGCATTCAAAGCACAGCGGTAGACTAAAATTGTAGAGCCGCGTAATCCGCTTTTGAAAAGGAAGGTTAAAAAGCGGAGGAGGTCTTGTGAAGGGGGACAGATTGGATTAACTTGTTCTGAGACACACCAGTGAAACCATCGTTTCCAGTGGCTGTCGTATATCTTATTGGTAGAGGAGCGGACGGCCCGGGAAGCGATGCGGGAGGCCTCGTCTTCAAGAATGCCTGTTGAGCGGAGGAGTCGGATGATAGTAGCCACCCGTGAAGGCGTAGGGCCTGGAGGTTAGGGCCTGGAGGTTCGGGTGGAGGATCCACCCGTTGTTCTGGGAGAGGAGGTCTATTTGGTTCGGTAGTTGGCGAGGTGAGTCGATGAGGGGGCTTAGAAGCAGCGAAAACCATGCCGCGGCAGGCCAGTTCGGTGCGATGAGGAGAAAATGTCCGCAGCAATTGGCGACCTTGAGGAGGACAAGCGGAAGGAGTCGTGGAAGGGGAAAAGCGTATGCGTGATTCCAATCGAGGGTCAGAGCATCTACTCCCCATGCTCGGGGGTCCGGAAGGGGACTGGCGAATAGGGGAAGTCTGTTGTTGAATCTTGTGGCGAAGAGATCTACAGACGGGCATTGCCAGAGGTGGAAGATGGTGTGGCAGACTGTCGAGTGCAGTGTCGATTCGCCGGTGGGTGGATTGCGGCGAGACAGGGAGTTCGCTACTACATTCAACGATCCTGGGATGTGAAGTGGTAGGAGGCAAACGTGATGGAGGATGCAGAAGTGGAAGATTTGAGAAGTGGTATGAAGCACGGTGAGGGAGCGAGTCCCTCCTCCCTTGCGGAGGTAGGCTACAGCTGTGGTATTGTCTATGTGAACCTGAACTACTTGTCCCGTTATGTAACGGCGGAAGTGTTGTAGGCCGAGGTGGACTGCTTGTAATTCTAAGTGGTTGATGTGGTCCGTTGTGTTTTCCGTCCAGTATCCGGAAGCTGTAAGGTTGTCGATGTGTGCTCCCTAGCTTGTCTTGGAAGCATCTGTGAAAAGGTGGAGGCGAGGTGGAGGCTCGTGGAAAGGAACCGTAGCGGTGAGATTCAAGACATCCACCCACCATAGAAGGGTGTCAGAAGGGAAGGAGGTTGTTGAGGCGGAAGGTTGAGCGCAGTGCAAGGGTCACCCTAGAGGAAAGAGCAATAATGGTGTAGTGGACGTGTCATCCACCTTCCGTAGGGAACGAGGTCTGCGAAGGAGTCGATAGCTCCGATTACGGAAGCAAGGTCTTTGAATGTGTGGTGAGGTTGGCGCAATAATTCTCGAGCGGCGTGGAGGTGGTATGTTAAGCGTTCTGGAGATGGCATGACGGAAGCTATACGGAGGTTGACGAGCACTCCCAGAAAGACAAAGGTTTGAGCTGGGCGGAGGCGTGATTTTGGGAGATTCAGGCCGAGTCCTAGGTGATGAAACAGAGACATGGCGGTGGTTAAATTGTCGGTCAGGGTTTCTGGTTGAGGATGCGGGAGGAGGCAGTCGTCGAGGAAGGCGTGAATGCGAATGCCCTGTTGGTGGAAGCAGGCTAAAACAGGACGTAAGACCATGGTAAAAATTCGTGGAGCAGCATTTAGGCCAAACGGAAGGCAGAGATATTTGAAAACGGTGACGTCTAGTAAGAAACGGAAGATGTGGTGGACAGAGGCATGAAGCGGAATGTGAAGGTAGGCATCGGCTAGGTCGAGGGAAACAGTCCAATCGTTGAGTTGGAGGGATTCGCGGATGGAGGATACTGTTTCCATCTGAAAATGTGGGTAGTGGACAAAACGATTGAGAGGCTTGAGGTTGAAGATCAGGCGATTTCCTCCTGACTTCTTTTTGCAAAGAAAAATATTGCTGTAGAATCCCTGGGTAAACGGAGATGGCACAATGCGGATGGCTTCCTTTTGAAGGAGGGTCTATTTCCATTCGGAGCGGAGGATCGAGGTTTTAAGTTCCATGGTGGATCTTGCACCGGAGGGCTTGGAAGAAACTTCGGTTTGAAGCCTTCCGAAATGATAGAAAGGATCACTGGGTCGGAGGTTATTGTTTGCCAATTTGTGGCATAGTAACGAAGACGATCCCGTACAGCTTGTGGGGAAGGCGGAATGTCAATAATTGTCACGTCCTTTGTGTTGGGGTTGGGAACTGGATCAGTGCCTCCGATCGGGGGTGGATGAGCGTCCCAGGGAACAACCACGTCCGCGTCCCTGGGTTCGGGATGGAAAGGGCGAGGAAGGCCGCGGAGCCGGAGGTGGAAGGTGTTCGGAAGGTCTGACGTTCTTCCGGTCATCGGACGGAGGGTCAGTTCTTGATGTCATGGAGCGAGGTCGGCGGTTAGTGCGATTCTTGGCATAACGAGGCTAGCGTGAGATGTCAAGGTGGGGGGGGGGGGGGGCCTCTTTTGGTATCAAACCCCAGAATAACGACTCAGATTCATGCAAAGGCTGATTGCGGAGAAGGTGGCGTGTAGAGGCGTGGAGGTTCGTAGCTGTATTGAGTGCGACTTCTATCAGCAGCGTAGAGCTGAATAGGGCTCACGTGAACCAGTTCATAGCATGATATGTAGCAAAACAACTCTTGCGGAAAACTTGGTTGATGAGGAAGGCTAGTTGACGGGTGTCATCCGAAGGGTTAGTGTAGAGACGTTCACACAGTGCATTAGCCACCGGGCTGAGGACATCCGCCTGAGACACGGCTCGGAGGCTGAGGCGGAGAATGCGGTCATTGTCGCGGAGGACAGAGACAGGGACTGTTGCTCGACGAGGGAGGTAGAGGGCTGAGCAGAAATCCAATTTAGCGTCGGCCATCAGGAACTTCGACTGAGGATAAGTGTCGAAGTTGCGTGGGTTAGCAGTACCATCGCCGATAGGGCGGAAGAAGTAATTTTCACAACCGGAACGAGTCGGAGGTGGGTCTTTGTCGAGTTCAAGAGGCGACCCACTGCCAAGTAGGATGCCGCCATTGCGGAGGAGGGTGGTAAGGAGTGTGGTGGATTGGCCTAGAAGCGAAGGCTGATGAGGTAATTGATCTCGGAGGCCGAAACCAAAGCCTGTTGCTTAACCCCTGTTTTTGGAGGTAGAGTCGCTTGTTGCGGAAGGCTTGTTTAGGAAGCAGTCCGGAATGATTTCTTCCACTGTCTTCATGAGTTCAGGAAGAGGAATCTCGGAGGGATCAGGATCCCCTTGGAACGGAGGTTCAGAACGATCAGAGGCCGATGGGTCGGGCGAAAAATAAGAATCCTGGTCGTCTCCGTCGGAGGAACAAGGCGGCGGAACAGGAGGTGGAGTCGGAAGGGGCGGAGCTGAAGGGCCTGCTTCCACCACTAACGGGCAATGACGTTTCCACTAACGGGGATGGAAATCAACCAAGAGGAAGTGTAGTCCGTGACTGGCACCTTCCATTTGAAGGATGGAGGGAGGCATCCATGAGAGAATGGACTTGGGAATATGTGAGAGGCTCATTGGCACGCCATGAGGCAGAGTGTTCGGATGAACGGGAAGACAAATCCAAAGGCGTAATATGAGAACATACGGAGGAGGCCAGTCTGGCTGCAACCTTCCGTGCTTTAAGCTGAAGCTTGAGGCAGGCGTACCGTTCCTTGGTACGGAACAGCTCTTCAGATAAGGACCATAAGCCCCTTGCCGGAGGTGGTTGGCTGCACGGTAAAGGACAGTATAGGAGACGTGGCGGCAGTGTCGCATGGTGCAGGGAAGGACTCCGAATGGAGGGGATTCGAAGGCGGAGGCTCCAAAGAATCCTGTTCCGTGGTGAGTTCGAGAATTTCGACATTCTTGCCACTGGAGGGACGAAAGCCGGCGAAGCGGAACGCCGTGTGTGGGAGGAAGAGTCATCCCGCGGTACTCCCTTAGCCCTCGGCATCGCAAAACAGAAGCGGAGCGGAGGGGGGAAGGAAGGCGGAAGCGGAGGTGGATGCTCGACGAAGTGAACAGCATGGACGCTAGAGAAAAAAAGTTGCGCTCTACCGCTCCGGTTTATATATATATATTATATATACGATGGAGGCTGCGCAGTAGACATGAGCAGTAGGTAGCGAACCGGAAGGTCTCTTTGTTTTTTCTCTAGATTGAACAGCATTGAGAAGGAGAATGCTATCAAATAAGGTAATAGATATTTTCAAGGCAACTAGAAACACCGGGTTCTGAAGAAAAAGATTCATTCCTTCGTCCTTCCTACCCTCCGACGTCCAACACGAACAAAAGCGAAAAGTAGAATTGCACCTTGGAATTCCCGAACGATCGGGGTGCAATGACATCTCCTGCGTCATGAAAACGATTCGCTTTGATGAAGTCGGCAGGGATTAATAATGGCAGCTGAATAATAGCTGGCTAGTTTGATAGTAGGGGTCCAAAACACATGAACATATGTCCAAGAAGACGTCCTTTCTGTAAAACATTTTCATTATGCAGCAATGAAAAAGTGAAAGAAACATTCATTTCGTGATTTGATCCAAAAAGCTGACGCCGAATTGGCGACCCAGGCGAGAATTGGAGGGCGAGAATTGGAGGGCGAGAATTGGTGAACCAGATGATCGGTGAGTCCCCAGGCCAATCGCCAACTGGACCGGCGTCTCACACCGTCTTCTAAGACCCTCATGATAATCTGCCAAAGCCTTCAACAAAACAAAGAAAGAGCCAGAAGAGCCATTTCCTGCAACCCTGTCAGTGTTCCCTCAAGAACCAAAAAGAAAGCTGTCTTTACAGAAAAATCCCACAAATGGCGAGGTCACACTCAGAGTCAATGACGAAGACCCGTCGGTGGGTCGACTCGGGATCTGAAGTGAGGCCCACTTTCAAGAAAACAAAACTTCCCTTTCTCAAATACCTCTAACAAACAAAAGAGCGGGGGGTCGGGTGAATCAGATGGACCCTTCCTGAAAATTTTGGCTCAGAGTTTGCATTTGATCCGTAAGGTCCTTCTTTCCACCTTCCAAGAGACCATCAGTGTTCATGTGACTATGAAACAAATGGGAACGACAGGAAGGATCCAATGCGGCAAAGCACTGTTGGATTCGATTTCCAGACTGGGAACAATCTGGGCCTTCTGGGTGATGGCCGAGACCCCAGTTCCAAATCGTCTGGTCAGCAACATGTAAACATCAAATGTGAAATTCATATAAGCCCTCGAAAAGACGTGGCCCTTTAAAGTTAGTACTAGATCGCGTCTCAAAGATCCGAGCATGCAGAAAAGGCATCGCAACAGAGCTCAAGGGAAGAGTGAAAATCCAACACTGACCATGCAGGAATGCAAAACTGGTTGGACGACTTCCATTGAAGACAAAGGCAACGTGTATTGTGGAAAAAATGCTTGTAGGTAAGAACCTGAGAGCAAGGCAGGATGTGTTCTCTGTTCATGACACCATATCTATGTTCCGAGAAGAAAACAAAAGCGTACCTAGATTGATAGAATGATTATCGAAATCTACGCTCATCCCCAAACACAAAAAAGCCGTTTAGTGTTAGCCAATTTTCTGACCCTCGGAAGGGGACCGATGTTCTGATATTTCCAAACCTAGATGATAAAAGAAAACCACCATTACCTCCCAGAATGGCGTCTGGGCCTCAACGGCCCAATCCGATCGCTGAAGTGCAAATCGCAGACGAGATTGAAAAGCCGCCGGGGCTAGCAAAGTACGGGGGTGGGGTACCCAATGCAGGCAGAAAAGAAAAACCCCACCAAACTAAAAATAACCAATTACTCGCAAAAAAGGGGCCAAGTATTAATTTTACACATTTCAGATAAATAATACTCATGTTGGTTGCTTGTTGACTGTTTGTTTATGGGTACGGCAAATTTTCTTTAGCAATAACAATTTAACTTACGAGTAAGTATGGAGGAGTTACACTACGCCGATATGTGGCATTACAGTGCGTCATTTCCGGTAAACCGACCAGTGCTTACAATGCATCTGCAAATACAAGAGATACACGACCGACACAATGCTTTTAACAATGCCGAACAATACTTTTAGGGTTACGAACAATACTTTAACAAGCCATAGTCCCCTAACGCGCCAATTAGCTCACTAACCCAAGGACCCTCCATTCCCAAACCACTAAAGGTACGTAGAATTAATGTCGCCCAATGCTCACAGCAACTTTCATTTCAAAAGGTCTTACGAGTCGTTCACAATCAGCTTCTTAAAGTCTATGGAAATTAACATGACTTCCGGGCCACTAGTAGCTAGCTAGTCAGCCAACACAATTACAACGATCTTTGGTAGCAATTTTTTCCTAGAAAGAGTCGTCCGACGAACCAAAACCGTTTCCCTACATAATAGGGACGTAATGCCAGATTGTCCAACATATTTGCAGCTGTTTTTGTCGCAAGCAAGTATTTTATCCAGCTACTCGTTGTAGTCTATAAAACTTTTGCTTCAGATATAGACATATGCTTATGCTTGCCACCTTCATGCAACAACAACAATGAAACAACAACATGGTGGCACAATGTCTAAGAGCCACAAACGTGATCGTGCGTAACGATCGATTAGAAGAGGCATCTGGCCAAGTGCTTTCCGCCCAGTGTTCATAAATGTTCACCTGAAACAGGCGACCCGGACGTTATCAGCTTACCAGCAAAATTACTTTAGAAATTCATTTACTTATATGCATTTTTCTGCAATTTTTTCTTTGCCCAAATTTATAATCATAGAACTTGGCTACGTTTAAGGTAATGTGAGGTAAGGTAAAAGATGCCACGGATGTGCAGGAACAAAAGACATAATAATAGCAACGAAGAGGCCGGAGTTGCAATATGTGACACAGCGGGTGCTGGCGTAATGTTGCCCGAGATGCTCCAAGATGCCTCCAACAAGGAGTTGTTCCAGAGGACTGGAAGTTGGCTAATATTAGTCCGATCCACAAGAAAGGCTCCAAGACTGATCCAGCCAACTATAGGCCTATAAGTCTAACATGCGTTGCTGCAAAGGTATGTGAAAGGGCTGTTAAGAATCTGATCGATGAGGAACTCGAAGAACTTGGCTTTACTGACCCAGATCAGTATGGATTTGCTAAAGGTAAATCTTGCACTACAAACCTTTTGGAAGCACGTGACGTATGGACTGAACTTGCTGACAAGGGTGTACCAGTTGATGTTGTCTACACTGATATCAGTGATGCCTTTGGAAGCGTTGATTACGAAGTCCTCACTAACATTCTGCTGGATATTGGTTTGTCTTCTGAAGTCGTCAATTATATTATCGCTTTTTTCTCTGGACGCAAACAAAGAGTTGTTGTGGATGGTTACCATTCTGGCTGGCTGGAGGTGAAAATTGGACTTGCTCAAGGTACTGTACTTGGACCAAAGATTTTTGCACTTTACACGAACAAAGTCACACAAAATCTTTTATCCAGTGCTCCTAAATTTGTGGATGATATCAAGATATATAAAGCTATATCTACCAACATGGACCGTGCTATTCTTCAGGACGATATTTGCACACTTGAAGCCAATTGCAAAGCCCTAAAACTTAACCCTGCTAAATGCCATATTCTGCACATTGGCTTTAATAACCCAAGATATAACTATTCAATTAATGGTGAAACCTTACACACTGTCACTGAAGAAAAGGACCTTGGAATATGGGTCAACGAGACCTTAAGCGTTTCTAAACAGTGTGCAACTGCTGCTGCTAATGCCTTTAGGGCAATTGGACAGATTGGTAGGAGTCTACCTAAACTCGATAGCGACTCTTTCAATCTCCTTTACAAGGGAATTATTCGGCCGAATGTTGAATCTGCAAACCTGTGCTGGTTGCCGTGGCTACAAAAAGATACAGAGCTGCTTGAGAGGGTACAGAGAAGAGCAACCAAACGGCTCACCAAATATGGTAACCTAAGCTACCCAGAGCGCTGCCGTGTATTGGGTCTGACTACCTTAGCCAAAAGGCGTACCCGTGGTTCCCTTGTTGAAACCTTTAAGTTGTTTGACAGAGGTACCGAAGAAAAATATTTCAAGCTGTGCACTGGAAGCAAGACAAGGGGACATCAACTCAAGATTATGAAGCCTTCTGTTCGACTGGATGTCCGAAAGAACTTCTTCTCTGTTAAGACTATTAACGACTGGAACGGTCTGGATTGCAAAATCCTTAGTAACTGTAGAACTGTAGGCACCTTCAAAAATCGCCTTGACAAATACGTTTTCCACCCATAAGTTTTCTTATGGCTGCCGGCAACAAGCTTTTAGCTTTCGCTGTACTGTATATAATAATAATAATAATAATAATGCAGGGTTCAGACAATTTCTTAATTTTCAATTTCCCTGACATTTCCAGGTTTTCCAGGTGCATCCACTGGCAATTTCCAGGTGTTCACAGGTGTTAGGGGAAACAGGTACTAGCTAAAGTTTGTTCAAAAATAATCTCTGACATCACAGAAAATAGCTAGCCTACTTAGGGACTAGTCCAGACGGGACTAAACACATTTTCATCACAGATATTGGTACTAGTCTAAGATTTGGTTTATTGAAGTTGTATCTAAAATACTTGAACATATTGAAGCACAATATGCTCCTCTTTTCCCTGATTTTCAAAAAAATTCTTGTTTTCCCTGAAATTTCCCCGAGATTTTGGCTCTATTTTCGTTTTCCCTGAGATTTCCAGGTTCTCCAGGTTTTGTCTGAACCCTGTAATGCTAGTAGCAGAAGGGCTTGGCGAGTCAGTTTCATTCTAGAGGAGGGATGATAAGGGGCGTCCTAAAGTGGAGTCGAAAGGGGGCGCAAAATTCGTAGTCTCTTGCGCAATAGGATAACGAGAACTGTTGCAACCAATGGTAAAAGTCAAAGGGTCCTCATCTGTCCGAGTGATCTGTAAGACTGAAGAAGGCGGATGGTGAAAGCTGTCTGGCTGGCGATGCCGATAGCCTGGAAACTTTAGGCCGGGTGGGACAACAACCTTAGCTGACTGCATTTTCTTTATTCCTGTTAAGAGGAGACAAAATAACTGTTTGTCTGTGCAAAGATTTCTCCAGGGAAATGTGAGGGAAGCCAGCAGATGCAAATGGCGCACCATCACTACGAGTCAATGAGGAATTTTTCTTCCTCTTCAAGAAAAATCTCGGGGAAATTCTTACTAACTACAGGGAGTTCAAAATTTGACATTTCATTAGAACAGGCAGCGTCGCTAACAAGAACCAAGCCCCCCCATCCGAGAAGCGCAACAAATTTCCAACGTTTAGCTGCCGGCGGACTGGTGAAAGAAAAATGGAACAAATCTTTTTTTGCAAAGCTTTGTTCACCTACTTGGGGACTAATTCGACAACAAATTTTATTAGTTTCGTGAATCAGTTGAGCAGGAGATACATTCAGTTTTTCATAAGGTGCACCAAGAAGCTATTCAGTTTTTCATACAGGGCAAGTTATTCGAAACTACTGTCAAAATTGCTGGGCTTTATCACTAATTCTTTATCAGTAGGATTATCGGTCGCGACTGAAACAGTGTTAAAAATTGGAGGGGGGAAGAGAAATCCACTACAGAATTTAAATTAACATTAGAATATGACCTGAGCTGGTGATGAATTCTCCGTTTCTTCCAATCCTTGATCTAAGTTCCTTGATCGCACTGTATTAGTGCTACAGAATACTTTGAGACATCAGATTCGTAAAATTGCAGTGCGTTATATAGTGGTTTACACACTTACCATTGTTATGTTAGTATATGTACTACAACGATACATTATAAGGATTTCTAGTTACAAACACATTATCACGCTCCAATTCCAGCAGGTAGTGTATAAATGCCTAAGCATGTACTTACATTTTGATTTCTTTTGGCATGGTCCATAACGGCCCGAAATAGAAGCACTTCTTGAAATCTAGGAGTTTCCTATTTAATAAGCAAAACAATTAAAAGTTTGAAACAATGCTCTTGATCTGTATGCAACATAGAAACAATAATTTTGTACCTCTGTTCATTTGTCTTCTTACCTTGATTAACTTATCAGCCTTTTCATATTCTTCATGAGTAAAATGGTGTATCCAAACCATATTCAAAGGAGTGTGAAAATTAAACTTGGAATATTCCATAGCCAATTTTTCAACTGAAAAGAAAAAGTGTAGCACTTTTAATCTGATTGTACCACATACATAGCTTTTTTTTTTACTGCAGTCTTTATGCTAATCAAGAATTTTTTTTGAAAGGGAGTCTAATTGAGGCATAGATGAATACATCCTAACTTGTTTGATTTACCAATACAACAAATTGCAGTAGAAATGACAAAACAGTGATGAATCCGTTGAGCAGAAAATCAACGACTAGATGGTCTTTTTTCAAGGTCATCACGTCATCTTTTCATGAAAGTACCTTAGATAATTGGACTAAATTGGAAAGTTGTACGGAATCATAAAACATCGTCGACCCTACTCATCCCCAGTGCCACAAAAAATTGAATGTTACAAAGAAAATGTTCGAAAAATAATGGGCAATTATGAATAAATTGGGTTGACACTGAAAGGGTTAATATTTAATATCATACATTTGTTATTAACAGTAGGATAGCTGCTATAAATATTTAATGATCTGAAAGGCTTACCCCTACTCTCCAAATCTTTATGTTTTCGCAGCAAAGTAAGCAAAGCACCTGCTGGGCAGCTCTCAATAGTTCCCTCCACATCTTTCTCTAATACATCTAATACTTCCAAGTGGCTGTCACTGCAAAAGAAGTAGTAGTAAGTTAGTAGTGTGTTAGTTTAAAATAGGTACTTGTATTGCTTCTTGCATTGTTTTTTTCCTGACAGTAGATGTGATCTTGTTATAACTAGAGGTGTGCGGTTTTATTATTTTGGGTTCGATTCGATTTCGACTGACTTTCGGGAAGAAAACCTCGATTTCTAGTATTATTTTATTTCAAAACTATTTTTTTTTCTTTTCGATTTGTATATACAAGGACTAGCCGTTGAAAAAATTAAAGTTTAAGTAAATACATTGCTGGAAACTAATGTTACTCCAATACTTATGAATTAAACTTTGAATCGTGTGTTCATTTATTACGCACAACTACATTTTGGTATTAATGCAAAGTTAAGAAGCAAGCTTCCACCTTCTCCCCAGCACCCTTTTGAATAGCACCATCCTTAAATTTTTAGTCAAGTTAACTTCATACATTGTGGAAGTTTGGCCAATTATAGACCCTTAGTTGATTGTTAAACTTACACAGGAGTTTAAAACGAAATTTTACTGTTGTAATTTAGGACTGTTTTAGGGCAATGGCTACACTATTTTAGCAATGGTTAACCTGGTACCGTACATAGTTGTCACATAAAACTGAAGTCACTACAAATTTTTAACTAAAGTTATACGTTATACTTGATTCTAATTTTTATGTTAAACTTTAATTAAGTGTATCGATTGAAAAAATTTCACAAAATCGAAAAAATGCACCTCGATTCTTCATGGGGATCTTGTTATTCGGTGGGTTCTTGTTATTCGGTGGAAATCTCGTTAATCGTTGGGAATCTTGTAAATCCTTCACAATCAAATTTTTTATTTTGATTTGGACAACGTAATAAAATCAAAATCGAATCGAAGGTTTCGATTTTCGCACTGTCCTAGTTATAACAAATATTAACAACTGGCTGACTAAAATTGTTAACTTTAGTGTTTCGTCAAGCACAACAAGTTGCAGTATGAACATGCACACTGTGAACATGCACTCACTACTTCATTTAAAATGAAGTTTTATCCAGCAATACAATTCCAAAATCCTTCAGCCACCAGATCTCTTTAGTGTTTAATGAACCAAAATGAAAAACATAGGCCGGAATTTACATCCATGGGCACTTTGGAACCCCACAAAGACCATAAAATAATTATAATTAAAAAAAAAAACACAAAATCGCCATAAATTACATAAAGAAAAGAGGAAAACAACTTAATCAGCATAAGTCATACACCAGATATAACATTACAATAGACCATCTTTATACATTTAACATTTCATCCGAGTGGCGTGACCCACCTTCAAATTGGCAACCCAATTCATACCCAGATCACTGACATAAAGCCTTTGTCGATATGGCAACTCCTCCACTAGCATAAAGGTGACCAACTGAACCCGTTAATAACACAGTCACAGCTGTTGCTAGGGCTCCAACAGTCATAGACAATGGAGAAAGAATACAAATAAATGCAAAGGCACAATGAAGGATAATTCCAACATAATAATCCTTTGTTGACCCTTTGCATTCATTTCTATTTCTTCTCCATTGCCAATGGCCGCAAGCATTGCCTATGGCCACAAGCACCCTAGTTACCACCATGACCTTATTATTATTAACCTTTTCACTGCTACAAAAAAAACCTTAAAAGTACATGCTGTGCTAATAAAAAGTAGCAACAGACAAATAAACAGTTTATCAGTTACTAGTTCTACAGTAAGGCTTCGCTTATCCGTCCCCCCTCTCAGTGCTGCTCCCCCCGGTCCTTCTTTATCTCCCCAGTTGAGTGTCATTGTTGAAGACGTCATGCCATCATGAGACTTTACTGAAAATGTGGGTTAATGCCACGAATGAGACGAGCAGTAGTGTGGACGACAGCATTCGTGTTGATTTTCACTTGATTTGTGGCCGTTAATCTCAGTCGAGATAAGCTGCAGAATGGAAAAGCGCTGTTCACCTTGAAACTTTACTCTAAAAGTGGGCTATAGCCACGAATGAGACAAGGAGTGGTGTGGACAAGAACTTCTGACTTGATTTTCAATCAACTCGTAGGTGTTAACCTCGACCGAGATGAACTGCAGAGTTGAAAAAAGAAACTTCGTGTGTGAGGATTATCCGAAAACGTGAGTTATGGCCACGAATGTGACAGGCCGTAGCGTGGACAACAACATCTGTCTCGATTTTCAGTCGATCCGTGATCGAGACGAGCTGCAAAGTTAAAACGTTGTGTGTCTTGAAAGCTTTACTCAAAATGTGGGTTATAGCCCCGAATGAGACGAGCCGTCCTGTGGAGAACAGCATTCAATTTGATTTTCACTAGTTCCGTAGGTGTAAACCTCGATCGAGACGAGCTGCAGAGTTGAAACCGTTGTTCGTCTTAAACTTCACTCAAAACGTGGGCTTAAGCCACGAATGTGACGACACCAACTGTCTTGATTTTCACTCGATCCGTGATCGAGACGAGTTGCAGAGTTGAAAACGTTGTTCGTCTTGAAGCTTCTTTCAAAAATGTGGGTTGTAACCACGAATGAGATGAGCAGAAGTGTGGAGAACAGCATTCGTTTTAATTTTCACTCGTTCCGTAGGTGTTAACCTTGAACGAGACGAGCAGAGTTGAAAAAGTTGTTCATCTTGAACTTCACTCAAACCAGGGCTCGAAATAGCTCGTGGCACCCGTCGCAATTGCCACGAGCTTGCTTTCAATTGCCACGAGGATGGGCTTTGCTCGTGGCACTGTTTGCCTCGAGGTTGTAATCAAGTAGCAAGCAAAAAATACATTACTTAACTCACCGGGATATTTTGTAATATAGTTAGTTCACAACACTTTAATAACAAATGGCATTATTTTATCTTCCTTTGCTTTGAATGTAAACTCTTAAGATGATCACGGACTTTAAAAAAGCCGGAAAAAACCCTTTCCACATCAGCCGTAGAAAGAATGTTAAGCGTCATGAAGTGGATGAACAGTAACTGGAGAGCTTCGCTGAACGCTGATACAGTATATGTGTCCATTAGTTAGAATTAGTGCAGAAGGCCCTTTTCTCTCAAATTTTTAACTTTGATCAAGCAGTCGAAAAATGGCTTAAAGCTTGTAATCATAGGCCTTGCTTTTTATACAAAAAAATAATAAGTTCTCAATATAAAAGTAAACCAGGGGTCATTTATTTGGAAATGGACATTTTATTTTTTATTGCAGTTTTATATTACCGGTAGTTGCATTTCTCTCCCCCTCCCCCCACCCCACCTCCCAAGTTGATTTTACCCGACTTTTTAAGGAATGTTGGTTGCGGATCAAATATCACAGAAAGTGTACTCTGATGGAAGTTAACACCACTGCCGCGAGACAGACAATTTTTGCCGCGAGGTGAAGATTGCTCGTGGTAAATTTTGCCATGTGTATGAAATCCTTATTTCGAGGCCTGACTCAAACGTGGGATTTAGTCACGAATCAGACATGGAGTGGTGTGAACAACAGCATACATCTTGAATCTCACTCGATCCGTCGGTGTTAGCCTCGATTGAGACTAGCTGCGGAGTAGGAATATTGTTTGTCTTAACTTCACTTAAAACGTGGGTTGCGGTCACGAATGAGATGAGCAGAAGTGTGGATAACAGCGTCCTTATTGATTTCCACTCGATCTGTGATCGAGACGAGCTGCAGTAAAAACGTCTTGCGTCTTGAAAATTTCCTCTGAAACGTGGGTTTTTTTGTTGTTGACGATTTTAAATTACACGAATGAGACGAGTCGTAGTGGACTACTTCATTCGTCTTGATTTTCGCTTCATGCGAGAGTGTAGCTGCAATGGAGATGAGCAGGAAAAGATAAAAATGTCTTCCTTCTTGAAACTTCGATTGAAATCTGGGCGAATGGGACAGGACAGGACCCTCCCTTGGGTTAAATCAGCGTGAGTTGCGGAAGAGTTGTCTTACTCCATTATGGCGAGAGGACGAATGGGAGTGCTGTGTCTTCTCCCTAGGTGTCGTGGCAACCCAGTCAATTGTCTGGTTAGCTTGCCCAGATGGCGTCACGGATGGCGGAGGCGAATGATTGTTCTTGAGCTAGAGCAGCATTCGGGTTCGTTTTTTTTTTTTTTTTTTTCCCCTTCTAGATGACAATGAACATCATTGGCAATTTGGAGATTAGCTTCAAATGTTGATCAATTCGGGCAGGAAGAGGGAGAATGCTGGCCGCCTGAAGGGAGAGGTTTGCGGCAGTGTCGGCGGTGCCATCAATGTTGCAGGACATCATTAGATGAGAGCTGCAAACGAAAGCAGAGGAGTGAAAAGAAGTGGGAACGATGCGGCGTGGACATGTCCTGGAGGAAAGAAGATCGTTAGAGGCTTGCTACTGATCGAGGAGACGTCGTTCGTGGCGGTGTAGTCGACACGAAATTGGCTGAAGTTCTGGATTGCAGGCATATCCCATCGGTCCAGGAAGCGATGATAGTTTTCGAGTCAGGATCAGCCATAATGGCTGCAGCCACGAAAGGAGCGAGAACGGCGGCAGTCAAATGTCTGGTCAAAACGTGGTCGACATGTCAGCCACAAACAAAACGAGCATGACGAAAAAGAGCGGAAGCTGTATGTGTGCTGATCTTGCTTCGTGTCTGCGGGTGGTGGACTACAGCGAGTCTGTGTGGATTGATCGCGGGAGACTTATCCTGATTATTCAGCGGCAAATGCAATCATTGTGGATGAAGATGTGCGCCAAAAGCTTGCGAGTAGCGGAATCCGGAAAGTGCCCTCGTAGTTCAACGTAGTGAATAGGTGAGGACGTGTTGATGTCGAGAAGGCTACGGCGTTGAGGCTGGTCGACAGAAGGCACAGAACTGGTGGTGGTTCGGACGAGGCGGCGTATCATCCGAGACTGTGGCAAGCGGACAAAGAAGTTGAGCCACGAACTACTGTTCAAGCAACGAATGCTAATGACGAGTGTTCGAAAGCTCATGCTTGACCAAATGAATGTGCAACCAAAGAGTGTTGTGACAACAGTAAGTGGTGGAGGCAGCATATCTCTGGAACGAATGCTTGAGCAATGAATGCTCGAACGGCGAATGCTTGACCAAACGAATGGTTGACCAAACGAATGCACGATCGAAGGAAGTTGAGACAGCAGCAAACGGTCGAGGCAGCATATGTCAGGAACGAATGCTCGAGTGACGAATGCTTGGATGACGCATGCTCGGCCAGACATATGTACGACCAACAGTTGAGGCTGCTGATCTATGGAATGGGAGCTTGAGCAACGAATGCTTGAGTAACGAATGCTTGGCCAGATGAATGCACGACTAACAGTGGAGGCAGTAGATGAGAAGAACGAATGCTCCAGAAACAAATGCTTAAACGACGAATGCTCGGCCAGACAAATATCCGACCCACAGTAGAGGCGTCAGGTCTCAGGAACGAGAGCTAGAGCAATGAATGCTTGAATGACGAATGTTTGGCCAGACGAATGCAAAGCAACAGAACAGGCAGCAGGGACAATTTTCCTTGCAGCCAGAAAGGGAGAAAGGGCAAGTCGAGACGAGTTGCGGGTTTAA
Organism: Lithobius niger; assembly: GCA_023313725.1. Classification (NCBI taxonomy): domain Eukaryota; kingdom Metazoa; phylum Arthropoda; class Chilopoda; order Lithobiomorpha; family Lithobiidae; genus Lithobius; species Lithobius niger. The sequence goes on from JAHWFP010066567.1 coordinate 17,081, forward strand.
CTGCCACCTGTTTTGAACCGGACAGTGTTTGCGAACTTCAAAGAAAAACTCATGGGAAGATTCAAAGCTCGAGACCTCAGGATAGCAAAGGAGATTCTCTCAATAAAGATCAAACGTCATTCCGACGGTTCTATTTCTTTCTTTAGACAAGACTGCGTACGCCGAGGAAATCTTGAAAAGCTTTGGTATGGTAGACTGCAAGCCGGCGTCGACTCCCCGGATCTCAGTATGAAGTTCCTTAAAAGAAAATATGACCCACCTACTCAAGAAAATGTACCATACCGAGAAGTTGTCCGCAGCTTGTTGTAGCTTGTTGCACAAGACCGGATCTCTCCTTCGTAACTGCGTACGTAAGCCAGTTCAACAACAACCCAAGCAAGGAACACTGGACTGGTGTGAGACACAACCTCAGATATGCGCAGAAAACCAAACATTGGGGACTACATTTTCGTACGACAAATGAGAAAGTTCAGTTTTATTCTGATGCAGACTGGGCATCGGATCTCGTAGATCGAAAGTCGTACAGCGGCTACGTCAGCATACTAGCTGGTGCCGCAATCTCGTGGAGGAGCTAGAAGCAGGCGACAGTATCACTGTTTACAGTGGAGGCAGAGTACCTCACAATGTGCCAGGCTACTCAGGAAGTGTTGTGGCTGAAGAACTTTTTAAATGAAATAGAATGGGGATGTTCATTGAAACCCCCAACCAAGTGAAAGTAGACAACCTAGGTGCTGTCTGACTGTCTGTCTAGCTAAAAAAAAATTAACATTGGAGAGAAGTAAGCATATTGATTTAAAGTGCTACTTCGTAAGAGACCATGTTACAAAAGGCAACGTGAACTTCACATATGTCCCGTCAAGTGAAAACAAGGCAGGCATACAAAGATTCTGTCGGACAGAAGCACCAACGAAAACTCTCTGGCCATTGGACTGGACCGAACCCTTCAGAACTTCAAACCCAAGTGTTTTTTTTTTTGCAAGCAAAAAAAAAAAGGGGGACTAAAACTATAGTGTCACGAAGAACTGAAGGAAGGACACTAGTGCAGTAGTGTTGCAATTTTTAGGAGCCCCAACAAGGGGGAGTGTTGTCATTAATTTTTGATAGCCTATAGACCAATATTTTAAGTGTTGGGCTCCTGTAATTTAATAGCTAGAATATTTAGCATGTAGCCGCGCCAGAGCACCTTAGAGTTAGTTTCCGTTTTAATACTACACCTGATTTTAGTATAACGGGATATGTTAGCCTACTTCCGTTTCTGTACGAAGTTTCGTCTACCTTCTCTGTGCAAAGCTAAAAAAAACTACACATCTTAGTTGTTATTACACTAACAAATAAAAAAAAAGACACTTGCAAACTAAGTGTGTTCACCAAATACTCGAACTCTGCTTGACACTCGATTCATCTGTTGCAACCTCTGCTTGGCTCGACTCGAATTAAAATTATTCTACTCGCACAACCCTACTTACTGTACTAGTCATTTGTAGTGTTAGATTTGTTCGCTGTTTGCCTGTTTGGCTTGCTTTCCTCTTTTCTTTTGACAATAAAAGAAGATGGATGCCGTTGTTCACAAATGTTGCAAATAAAATTCTTGTTGTTTGAATGCATCAATTGTCAATATCCAAACAATCGCATTAAAATAAATTCTATGGTTGTCAGGCCCATGTGGCTCTAAAACAATATGTGCAGGTCAACCCTTTATAGTTTCCTACTGCTATTAAACCTGGAGATTAACATTTTCACCCATTTGCCAGTGTAAGATCAGTTCAGTCACCAACTTCAAAAGTTCAATCGCCAGCCTACTTTTTTTTGGGAGGGGGAAGGAATTTGTTTTTATTATTATTTCAGCAGCTACTTAAGTAAATTTTAACACCCTTTATACATAGAATTAGACACCTATCGTTGGGCGTGAAAACATATCTCGCACAAGTCAAACTACAGTATTAAAAGGGGAAAAAATGATTTACATTTTTCTCCCTTTTCATTTTATTCAAATTGATTTATATTTTTTTTTTAAAGAGAATTTTAACATGTTAAAATTGGTTTTTACTATCATAAAAATACTTACCTGCAGTACTCTCGCTAAATTCGCATAATTTTGCTTTTCCCATGCTCAAAAAAAATAAAACCTTACGTTTTATTGAATTCAAAGCCAGTTGGGCTAGGCGCGCTACTCAGCTATCTCCAGCAGCTGCCTGCCTCCTGTGGGGAAAACCCCATTCACTTTCGAAGCTTTCTTGTTCAGTAAGTGGGGAGGCGGGCGACTAAGTCAACGAGAGTACTGAAAGTAAGTATTTTTATGATAGTAAAAACCAATTTTAACATGTTAAAATTCTCGTTTCTTACTATCTACAAAATACTTACCTTCAGTACTCTCGTTGACTTTGTCGCACTGCTGACAGTACTCTCGTTGACTCTGTCGCACTGCTGCAGTGTCGCACTGCTGACACTGATCGAAAAGATTCAATCCACTTATGACCTCTTTTTTCCAGAATTCTCATACCTTTATCTGTTGAGACTCCTGAAGTCCTCCTTCTGTGACCTTTCCAGTCTACTGGTTTGTCTGCCCAGTGTCCTGCTGTTTCAGTGAGTGTTCATTTGTGGGTTACTGGGTCTTCTTATCCCCAGTCCTCTGTGAATTCTCATGAGTCTGTTCTCTTTCCTTAGAGCCTTTCGAGCGTGTTAGTTTTTCACCTGTGTGTTCTCCACCGTGTACTCGTGTCATTTGCCTTTTCTATTTCGTCACGGCTATGACATGCTGTGCCCCTTCTTACTTCTGCCCCTTCTTCCCCACTTGTGTCTCTCAGATAGTGTTTTATGAACGTGGTTTTGTGTTTCCATTTACACGCCGCCACCACTTCATCCAGGGGTGTACCTCTGCCGTGCGCCCAGGATGCTGATAGAGCTCTTAGCTCGTGCGCCCTCACTTCCTGTGGAACATCTTCATGTTCAGGGCTCAGTTCATATGCCCGTTCAATTACTTGGCAGATCCATCCGCCCAGTTTAAGCGGAGTTACCGCTCGCCTTACTATCTCGCCGGTGGTCTTGTCTACATCTAGAAACAGTGGCGTAGGGACTGTCTGTGTCGCGCTCTTATCGTTTGCTGGTCACGTTCTGTCTAAATAGAACTTCATCGCTCGAATTGGGCACTGTAGTTTCTCTTCACTCCCTCTAACCTAACCATGTCCCAGGGCCCGAATTATCACTGGTTGCAGCACAGTCTGGTCTGCAGTTCTTCGCTCTGAAGGTGACTGGGAACGTCAGTTACTGATGACCAATCCCTGGCGAAACGAATGTGGCCATCCTCTCTTGCCTGGCCGATGACGCCAATGCCACCAGGAACACTGTTTTCTGTGTGAGCAACGGCAAACTTGCTTTGTCCAGCGGTTCATAAGGTGGGTTGGATAAACTTGACAAAACGAGCGGTAGACTCCAACGCGAAAACAGTCTCCTTGTCTTGGGTCTTGCATTCTCGAATGATGGATCATTTTCGAAATCATGGGGTGTGACACTATCTTCACCTTGCCCAGGCATGTGAGAACAGAGTTTATAGCTGATCTGTAGCCTTTAATTAACGTCGGGGACAGACCTTTTTTGAACAATTCCTCCACGAACTGTGTCAGTTGAATCACTGTTGGGTCGCATGGGTCGGTTCCACATTCACTTGCCCACTTGAACCACCTCCGCCATTGCCCCTCGTACATGTCTTATGTTGATTGCCGAACAGACTGAAGCAATCTGTTTGTCGCTTCTCTTGAGAACCCATCCTCCATCAGGTTTGTTGTCAGAGTAGCCACCCGTGAAGGTGCAGAATGTCTGGCGACGGGTGCAGCGTCTGTCCTGTGTTGTGACAGAAACGATTCTGTCACAGGTAGCAATACTGGTTCGTTTTTCTTTGATTCTTGAAGGTCCGGGAACCAGGTGGCTGCCGGCCAATACGGAGCAATTAGAATGAATGATCCAGACGTCCTTTGAACCTTGTTCAAGACCTGTTGTATTAGGGAGAATGGAGGGAATGCATACGCCATCATCCCCACCCAAGAGATTGACAGCTGGGCATCCGTAGCCCAGGATTCCGAATCCGGGAAGGGCGACACAAAGTTCCTGAGCTGAGTGTTCGCCTTTGTGGCAAAGAGATCCATTATGAGTGTTTCCCATCTCTCTAATAGGGCTGCACATTTACATTTACATTTACATCTAGCCTCTACTCTGTCGTCAGTATCTTCCCCCGTCTGGATAGCTCGTCTGCCCAGACGTTCTGTTACCCTGGAATGTGTTGAGATACGAGCGTAATACCTTTCTCCGTGCACATCTCCAACAGTCTCGACGTCTCTTCCATCAACTCTTTGGAGTGCATGCCCTCTCCACGCTTTATGTAGGCAACAGCCGTGGTGTTGTCCGACATGACACCCACGTTCTGCTCTACGAATGTTTCCTTCCAGTTGATCACTGCATACCTCACTGCTCTGAGTTCTAGCAGGATTATGTGGAGCTGTCGTTCTTCCTCCATCCACTTCCTCAAGACCTCTGCCTCTCCTAAGTGTGCTCCCCATCCATCCATTGATGCGTCCGTGAAGAGTAACAGGTCTATTTCTGGTTCCCTTAAACTGACGCCTACCCGAAGGTTCTCCACCTGCGTCCACCACGAAAGGTCTGGTAGATTGTCCAGACGTACCAGGTCCTTCCAAGACACCTTCGGTTGCCACTCTTCTTTCCGGAACCAGTGGATTGGTTTGACTCTCCACTGGCCCAGTGGTACCAACGCTGCATTCGAGTCCATTACTCCTATCACTGAAGCTAACTCTCTTGCTGACGTGCTTGCCTTTCTCATGAGTTTCTTCACTGCTGCTACTGTGTTCCCTAATCGTTCTCGAGATGGGCGGATCGTGCCTTCTCTCAAATCGAATTCCTCTCCTAGGAACGTGAACGTTTGCTGTGGTGAGAACCTTGACTTCTCGAAGTTTATGCCCAGGCCTAGGCTCCTGAACAGTCGTAAACATTTTCTTAGCTGTACCTGTAGTAAGGTTGACGACTGATTGCTCAGTAATCAGTCGTCGAGGTAGGCGTGTGCTTTGATGTTGTCTTGATGGAGGATCGCAAGCAGTGATTTTAAAATCCTGGTGAACACCTGTGGTGCCGTTGACAGGCCGAAAGGAAACGTCAAAAACTGATACGACTCTCCGTTGCAGCACAACCGGAACAAATGTCGCATTCTTCATGGAGCGAAACATGCAAGTAGGCATCTTCGAGTTCCACTGATACCGTAAATTCCCCGCCTTGCAACACCTGTCTTATCTTTCCTATAGTTTCCATCTTGAACTTCTCTTTGCTTATGTGTTCGTTGAGGATCCTCAAGTTGAATATGAGGCGGGTAACCCCCCCCCCCTTTCTTTGGAATCACCCTGGCCGGGCTCCAGAAGCCTTTTGTGTTCGGAGAGACTTTCTCCAACACTCGTTTCTGTAACAGTGTCTTTATTTCCTCCTGGAGTTCCGGTGAAGAACTCTGTTCTGCCCAATCAGGGTGGTGGTAGATACGAAAGCTTTGGAATGGTAGAGGGGGGGGGGGGGTTTGTAGCCGTGCTCCAGTGTTTCCACTTCCAGTATGAAATCGTCTGTGGTTATTTTCTCCCACTGTCCAAATGAAACTCGGTCGACCAGTCAGTACCAACCGCTTGGGCGTCTTCCTCTGCTCCTGCCTGAACTCCGTCCTCTCTGCAATCTGCTTCCCTTCCCCCTTGGTTGGGAGAGGGTGCTGTCCCGAAATGGCTGAGAATCCATTTTTCTCTCACCTCTGCCTCCACCTCTCCCATGCCCTTCCTGGTTGATAGATCCTTGGGCTATGGGGTAAGACGTGTATGCCCTCATCAATGGTCTGGACCTGCCCCTCTGTCCTCTGAACAGTGATGGGGGGTTGTAGTGGTTTTGTCTTCTCTCTCAATTCCGGTGCTAATTGTAGTAGTTTACCGTTAAAAATCTCGGTTTCTCCATGTACTGGAAGCAGTCTGAGTTGGCCCACAACGTCAGTGGGAATAGTCTGGGCCGATTCCAGCATGGCGTCTCTCTTTCTGTGCACAGAGTTCAGAAGCAATCGCGATGACCAGTTTAAGCTGTCTTTTTGGAAGGCTGACGCTCTCCTCATTATGTGGAGACATTCGCGGACAGTTTGGTTATCCTTCAGATCTGGATTTTCTTCCACTAAAATCTTTAACGCTTGTGTAGATGCCGAGTAGGCTAGCTCAGCGTGTGAGTTGGCTCTAATGCTACATCTGAGAAGGGCCTCATCGTCATCAGACTAGTGCATTGGTGTCTTTATAAACGACGGCGTCTTTAAGGTTGAATCAAGTTCGAGAGCCATTTTTTCCTGGAAATATTCCGCCTATTGCTTATTGCTTTAAAAAACATCTTAGTGCATTTTGGGTCGTGTGGTGGTAGTGGCCTTGAAATTGAAATTGGTTGTTCATCTTTTCTAGTAAGGGATTCGGTGTTCAGGATCTGACGAAGACCGACTGCTGACTGTGGCAGGTGTATAGGCACAATTTTAATATTCCCTGAGATTGCCAATTTCCATGGAGGGGTCGTCTGGGTTAACTTCCACTGGTGCTGCCTTTTTTCCAAATGGTGTCTCATTCAGGTATTTAAGTATTTATAAACAACTTCCAACTTATGAAACCCGGTCCCTCCTCAAATGGGTCCTCCGTGTCCGTGGATTCGAGAGGCTTTTGTTCCTTTGAAATTTCGTCCTGCCACTGTTCGTCCTGTTTTTGCTGTTCTTCCCTGAATGTCCTGCTTGGGTAGAAAATGTCATCTTCGTATTGCGCCTCTTTCCCGTACTTTGTGGGATGGGGGTGTGTGGGGGGGGGGGGGGGGGGGGGGGGGAAACGACGTTCCGTCAAGTTTGCGCTTTTCCTTGTTGGTCCCCTCTTGACTATATTGTCTGTCAAGATCTCCATAATGTTAATAGTTTTGTTCCTGTTCAAAATATGCCCCACTTTCATCATAGTTGTCATCATAATTTTCTTCATAATTTCCATCATATCTTTCCTCTACATTTTCGGTATCTCTGTACTCTTCCCTTGATACGACGTCTGCTCGAAACGGCCGCACTATTCTCACTGGCGACGCTTGCAACACCTGCGATCCGAAACCTCGGATGCGTGTTGGCGATCCACAGCGATCCTGCGATCCGTAATGATCCTGCGATCCGCAGCGATCTCGGGATCCCGTGCATAGCGGCGAACCGTGTCGCGATGCGAGTCGGCGATCCGGTTTTGAAGCGATGCCTTCCAGCTTCTTGCACTGTTGCGAACCGTGGCGATCTTGCTTTTCATTGCGATCGTCGGTCGGTTTTGTCTCACTCAGTGCTTTAAACTTTGCTATAGCCTGCGTAACCGATCGTTTCACTTGATCGTCCGCCCGGCGATGCGATGTGCTCTGTTTAGTTTCGTTGGCTCGCGAACTCCCTTCCCGACCGCAATCCCTTATCTCAGGTGCGGCCGAGGGGTCTGATACTTTTGAGCGCTTACCAGTCACTTTTCCTTTTGAATTAGCATCATTTAATTTTGCATGGTTGCCTCCGGTGGTTTCATTAACCGTTTGGTGGTCACTGCTTTTGCTTTTCTCTTTGCGACTGCCGCTCATCTGTTTTGTCGCAGGTCGGTCCGGCTCTTTTTTTCTTAGTCTCTCCTGATTTTCCCGCCTTCTGGAATTTCGCTGGCGAACCCTGCTTCTTGCGCACACTTCGCTGGCGAGCTCTTTGTTCCTGGCGGTAGCGAACCCCGATTATGACTCCTTGCATGCACGGACATATCGTTATTGAATTCCACTAATGACACTTTACTTTTCGTACACTCGTCACTCGCACTGTCCGAAGCCTTGTCAATCGGCGTTTCTCATGACAATAAAGCGTTAACACTGGCAGTTAATAGTGCAATGGAAACATTTAATTCCGAACGGAGATCATCCAATTTTCCATCTACATGTCCTATCACTCGCGCACTCACTTTATCGATAACATTGTTTTCGATCTTTGTCGAACGAGTTTCGATAACAGAAGCAGCAGTTTCTCTATCCGCTGTAATTATCGACCCCAACGATCCTTCCGGATATATGGATATCGGATCATCCGGAAATCCGTCGAATTCCGACGTTGAACCGGTTGCCACACTAATTCTTAGACAAAAAGTAGGTGTGTCGAGGATTTTTTGCCATTCCTTCCAAACGTTTAGCGAGGCTAGTCTTCTTGTGTGCAACTTCTTTTTTCTTCTTGATCTGAGCTTTCTTTTGGTTCGAATGGCGCCACATGTATAAAATCTTTTTGACCGAGTCCTCATTGTGTACTTCACAAATCTCACATATTTCGTCAACAAAGTTACACTTTCTACACCTTCTACACAGCGGGTGCAGATCTCGTAGAGTTTTCTGGCACGTGCATGATGGGTACGATCCATCCTTCAAAATTTCATTTACATTGTCAACTTCTTCGTTGCCCGTTTCGTTTTGATTGTTGTCTTCCATATTGAGCTGGGATGCACGATCGACCTCTGCTGACTCGTGCTCAAAAGCGATTGGGGTTTTCCCCACGGGAGGCAGGCAGCTGCAGCTGACCAGTGTGCCTAGCGGGAAAAAAGTGCAACTGGCGTTGAATTCAATAAAACGTAAGGTTTTATTTATTTTTTTTTGAGCAAGGGAAAAGCAAAATTGTGCGAATTTAGCGAGAGTACTGAAGGTAAGTATTTTGCACACACTGTAGTAAGAAATGGAAATCTAAAGATAAAAGTAGTTTTTGCTTATTATCTGTAAATTCTAGCTTACAATTAATTTAATTTAATGCTCAATGACAAATAATAAAGAAAAAGGTGCCAACCAGCCTCCCAACCACCAACAATGTTCCAAATCACTTTTGTTTGAAATCAACTCCGGTGCAATGAAAGTGGGGCGGTGGGTGGGTTTATTTAAAGTTAAATATTTCTGTATAAGCAAAAACTAATTCTAGCAGATTTTATACACAAGGAGTTGGGTCAGCTGAACCAAGAATTTCACAAAACCAATCACCTTCAGTCAGTGCCGCAATTAGGGGTGGTGCAAAGGGTGCAACGCACCCTGGCCTAGGCAGTAGGGGGAACAAAAGGAACAAATTTCACTGATATTTGAAAATTGGCAGAAGCCTGTTACAGTGGTAGCTACTAGACATTGCAGAAGTTAACCCTAATTTAACTTTCGTTGTTGAACACAATTACCACAATGTGGACGAAAATCATCAGTTCAGTTTTTGATCCACTTGAATTTTCGGTGAATAATTCAACCGTTCACCTTCATCAGAAGTACCCTGTGATAAATGTTTGAGATGAAGTAGTGTCTCATGTGGCCTTGGATGAAATGGTTCTAATGACAGACACAAAGGAAGCCCCACTTCCTTCTTCTAGTGAAGAAATGACGCGTTTTCCCTACAGCACTTATGAATATAAAACTAATTCATGTCTTATTAATTTTGAAGCCTTTATTATTAATGGAGAACCACCATTACAAAGATGTAAGGAATACGCTTTTTTGTAAATATCATACGCCAGGAAATGAACGGGTAAGTGTTGACTCAAGTAAAAGTAATCAGTATTGCTCATTTAGTCAAGATGGCGTCTCAAAGAGTTAATAAGCACAATGTCCAAAACTTGAAGAAAAATTACTTAGTCCGGAAATTTGTTGGGAATTGGCTTGACTGATAAACAATTCCACTGTAAATTTGGGCCCAATATGGGTTGAATAAACAAGGTTATGGGCCCAGATATCAGCCACTAAACTCGGCAAGAAGCCTGGTCAAAAACACGAAGAAGCAAATGTCAAACTAAATAATTAACGCTTGAGATAAATAGTATGAACATGAAGAATGTGTTGCCGTACACCATTGGTTTTGAGCACAATAAATGAGCATATCCTCCACAGAAGAGTATTTAATAGTCCACCTATAGCCACATACAGTGTGTTTAATAAGGGAAAGAACACATTTGCCTGTGAAGAGTCCGGGAAATCCATTACCTCCCCCAACTGTATGAACAGTCTCTAGTATGTGCAGAACAGTAACCAAGTGTATTGCTACTGTTGATGCTATGCCAATGCGATATTTGTACAAAAGCTTTAGTAATCAAGGCATACCTAAGAACGATACCAGAGAAAAGCACTATTAAGTTTAGGTTATTACCCGCTTTCCGAGTACTGAGATTAAAAATGTCGAGGCCACGCAGGGGCCGAGCCACTGTTAGCACAGTACGAGGAAAGCGGGTAATAACCTTATTTATCACTCAGTCGCGTAACAATTGAAAAGCGCATTCACTGTCATTGTTATTTAAACATCGTCCTTGTTGCTGAAGGGAAAAATCAGCATTAGGATTCGTTTTTTTTGTGTAAACATTGTTGCACGCACAATCGCATTGTCAAGCTTTCTGAGCAAAAGAACGTCAGCACAATTCGTTCTTTGTCGTGCGCATGCTGGCCTTTTGTCAATCTCAGTATTCCAGACCTGGGATGTGTATTCCAGACCTGGGATGTAAATCCCAGAACTCCGGGCCTGGGATGAAGGTTATCAAGCTTGTTGCATTGTTGTACTGAGATCGTCTAAACTGGGTGATAAATGTGAAATCCTTAGAAAATAGAACAGTGCATTCTCAGTGCATACTATAAACATTATAGATTAAGCATACAAATGTGAAGTACAGTAACCATATAGCTACTACACCTTAGTGACACATCCTGGTGAAACACCATATGAATGTTAAGTGTGTGGTAAAGCCTGTAGCATCCCAGCATACAGTGCCCATTATGGAAACACACCATTTAAATGCCTTTTATGTGGTAAGGCGCACACATGAGTAGAAATACACCTACGCATGCCCACAGTGGATAAAGACCATGCAAATGTGTCTATGTGGTAAGGCGCATATCTATGTATTACAAACACACATATATATATATATACATAGTTAGCCTCCGATGTTCGCAATAGGATTTTTTTTTTTTTTTTAATGGGGCGTAGAACTGAGCGAACGATATATCGTCGTTTGGGCTTTTTTGCAGCTAAAGTGCGAAGACGATGTATCATCGTTCAGACCTAAAAGGGTTAATGATCTTCCAGTCAAATCTAAAACTTAATATAAGTACAAAAGATCAGACATATTCCTGTGCGTACAGTGATCAACTCGTCATAATAGAAGAAAGAGCACACAAAACCACACAGAAGAACACAACAAATGTTCACTTAAATTTTTGGCGAATAATTGCGTTCGCCTTCTTCAGAAGTTAGTTAGAAAAATACGAGTCACTACATCGTCCTTTTGAAATTCGTGCAAGATGTGAGAACCACTGATCTTATCGTGCGTTGCATCTGGAGTGCCCACTTTCTGTCAATTATTCGCCGAAAATTTAAGTGAACATTTGTTGTGTTCTTCTGTGTGGTTTTGTGTGCTCTTTCTTCTATTATGTAGTGTCTAAACCACAGTAAATGCCGGTTACCGGTTTTTGCATGATCAAGTCATGTCCAATTAGGCCTATAACAGCTACGAAGTGGTATGGACAATGTACACAGAAAGGAATAGTAGACGAGGCGCAGTGTTATTCCCGGAACCGGAAGTGCTCCGCCTTTCAAGAGAGATCACGCGAAAACAAAGATTTACAACGGCTCTAACGTAAATAAATAAATAAATAAGTGAAGTAAAACTTTTAAAACTAAATTGTTTTTACAAAACATTGTGACAAATTAGGTTCAATTGTACAAGAAAACAGTTAGTTTAGCTAGAGCTAAAAAATCCAAGCATTGTCCAATACCAAAAATAAGTTTCCAGTGTTTTCCACGAAAAAGAAATTTTTTCCAAGTATTTTCCAGTAGCTGCACATACCCTGATTACAGTAATGAAACCTACTATTTTCCAGAACATGATGATAATGATGCAAGATAGTGAACAGTGAACATACTAGTAGTGGATTTACATTAAGATTTGCAAAACTTAATGACAGGAACTACAGGTCTTGGAAATTTGATGCACATTGTTTTTTATTGGACCGAGGTTTATTTGGTTTTGTGGCAAACAGAAACCAGAAGTTGTATCTACTGCCCAAGAATAGGAGGCACATCCAGTTATAAGCCGCCAATATAATTTCAGGGAATCAAGAGCCTTAGCGACAATTGCCCTAATAACTTAAGGACCTGATATTAAGCCATTAATCAGAAGCTGCTCAACTGCTAAAGAAGCATGGGAAGCGTTAGACCAAGTCGTATTATATTGGACATTTAAAGAAAGAATTTCTTTTGAAGATGGAACATGGTGAGACCATGGCCAAGTATCTCGAACGTGTTCAGAACTCCATAACACATCTTGCAGATGTTGGTAAAGCTACAGCAGATGAACAACATGTCTACCAGATGATCTGTGGCTTGCCCTCCATATGGAATTCCATTGTAGAAAGACTATGCTTTGGAAGATGATGAATTTACCCCAAAGTTTTGAAGGAGCAATTATTAAATACTGCGAGAGGCGAAAGTAGATGTAACCGATCGTCTCTAGCGATAGCTTGAACGTCCACACCTCATTGATGCAACAGAAAGGATCTCGAAGACAGCATCCGAGGAACACAGGTGGACGAGATCTTCAAAACTCAAACAGCCCTAATCGAAGAAATGATACCAGTGGAAGAGGATTCAAGTGCTATTCATGTCAAGGATATGGACATTATGCCACAGATTGTCCGACAGACAAGCAAGTTCAGAACACACACAGCACTACATCAAATCAATCGTCAAGAGGCATACAAAACTTTCACTTACAAGCAGTATTTGTACAGGCATTACCACTTTCTGCAAATGAGTCACATTGGACTCTAGACAACGCTGCTGCGCACCATTTTTGTAACACGAGGGAATGGTTCACGAGGGAATGGTTCACGAACTACAAAGACGTGAACATCCGGTCGGCAGCACTTACTGAAGAACGTCAGGGATTTGTGGTATAGGTAACATCAACAGTAATTGTTACTGTTGATGAAACAGACATCCAAGTAACAGTAATGTTTGCCCCAAACGTGAGGAAGAACCTCATTTCTGGTTAACAACATCTATCAGAAGAAGCGCAAGATATCACAGACGACAAAGGACTCGTGGTAAACAATTCTCAAGGAGACCTCATATGAGAGTGCCTTTGGAAGGATAACTTTTCATAGAAAGAGGAAAGTTGATACTCGAAGATTATTCAAGAACATCGCAGAAGTTGTCGGAGAGGTCTCAAGAAAACTTAAAGAAGACAGTTGTACGCTACCATAAATCATAAGCGATCGCCTGTTCACCCTACTCCAGCACAGAAGTAAGTGAAAGCTCAAGGACAGCGGACAGACACCATGATGTGGCATGAGCAGGGAGTCTAGGTTTCCGCGATTTTTCGCGGATAATTAAAAGTCGCGCGATTTTCCCAACATTTGCAGAATACCGCAGATTTTATTAAACAATCGGGCAATCGGCAGCGCACCGCTAAAACGCTTCGTTTACTTTCTCTTTACGATGCGGGAGGGAGCGCGCTACCTCCTTCAAGGTCATTTCTGGTTAATGCTGGCCGCGCGCCTTCCCACTATCTGTCTGTCTGCGATCGCATCATGGCGCCGATTAGAGCTAGCGTGAAACCTTCTTCCAATTGATCTCATCTTGGCAATATATCGCCAAAAGATCGAGCCAAAACTTATAAAAGTGATTTATACGAAGATGGTGGTAAGCTTTTTTGCCGTTGGTGTGAAAAATGCGTGGATCACAAACGAAATAGCACCATAACTGACCATCTCGGTGGCGACACGCACAACAAAAAAAAAAAAAGAGAATAAAACAGGCAGCGGCTGCAGCTGGGAATTCAAGTACGACAAGTTCGACGGGGCAAACAGCATCTCATCCGCATCGTCAAAGTACGTTGACATCAGCATTTGAAACTGCAGCAACTGCGAAACAGGTTAGAGACGAGATAGTGTTTGATTTTCTTCGAATGTTCATAGCCACTAATATTCCATTGAACAAGGCAGACAACGAACACGTGCGCAATTTCATAGAAAAACATGTGCGTAATGGTGGCAGTATTCCGCAATCTGACGCATTAAGAGTCAGGTTACCGACAATTTTCAGTGACCACTGCGAATCGCTAAAACTCATGTTAGCTGGGAAAAAAGTCTCCGTTGTGCTTGATGAAACTACAGATGATCGTTCAAGCTTGTTTTAAATGTTTTATTTGTCCCCATGGACCAAACCTCGTCTAAGGATAAACTGAAGCCTTTATTGGTGTGCACCGAATTTTTGGAGGGGACAAATTCTAACACTGTTCGAAAACGGACTGTGAAGACGTTAACTACTTTTGGTGTTGACTTTGTCAATGTAGTCAGTGTGGTGACAGACAACGCCAAATATATGCAAAAGGCCCACAGAGAAATGATTAAGCCACTTTGCAGCCAAAGTGTTTACATTTCATGCTTGGCACACATCATCAGCTTGGTAGGGGACCAATTACGAAAAAATCTTACGCTTGTTGACGAGTTCGTGGCTAAAATGAAAAAAGCATTTCGCTTATCAGCAGCAAAAAACAAATGTACGTAACCTACTTGAAAGATGCTGGGGTTTTAAAACCCAAGATGCCCCCTTGCCCTATTGTGACGAGATGGAACTATTGGCTTCGAGCTTGTCAGCAACATGCTGAATACATGGAACATTATGCAGAAATGCTGGACCAAGTGGCAGAACATTATGGCGATCAAGCAGGAGTTGGAGACTTGCAGGAAATGCTAGCAGAGAATGGGAAAGAATTGGCCATTTTAGTGAAGTTTGTTGCCGTGTTTAGGGAACGAGTAATCTCCACACTAACGCAAGCAGAGAGCCAAAGTTTGGCAGCCCACGAAGCATACAATACGCTGCATGATTTACGTTCTTACCTCAAGGCAGCAGCAGTTAAAGATTACACTGAGTATATTAAAGACATGCACCCCAAGGATGCCAAGAGCCTAAACAAATAGATGCAAGATGCAATGGCAGCATCAGTTCAGAAAGCGGAGAAATATTTAAGTGACGGGCCACATCAGTTCTTGAAAGCTGTTCGCTGCTTAGACCCAGCCCAGATCCCGACCTTAAGCCACATCATAGATGACCACATTGTAGTCCCAGGATTGGACTCAAAAGCAGCACGCTCAGAATGGCCTAATTATATTGAAATAGCAAAAGAGATGAAAGGAAAGTGTAACGACCAAATTGCATTTTGGACATCTGTGGAGAAGCGAGTACCTGTTTTGTCAAAGGTTGCAAAATCTTACCTTTGCATTCCAGTTAATTCCATTGATGCTGAGCGGTCGTTCTCGGCGTACAACAACATTGTCACAGACAAGCGACACAATTTAAGTTAATCTACAACTAGCCAACTTGTCATGATGTACTTTAATGAAGCTCAATTTGCTCAGTGTTAATGTGAGCAAATTGTTTTACTTGCACAAATGTTTTCCATGTGTATGCTGTAATTTGCTTAGGCTAATGTCAGACTACACCTTTTTTGGTAACACTTTAATTATCAAGTTTTTGCAGGCAGATTGATTAGTAGGCCTATATAAAAAAAAGCATAGCCTAAGTGCAGAATTTGCATTATTTGTCGTGTATAGTTCTATATACCAAAAAAAAAGCATAGCCTAAGGGCAGAATTTGCATTATTTGTCATGTATAAGCCTATAAAACAAAAAAAAAGCATTAAGTGCATTATTTGTCGTGTATAAACCTATGTTACAAAAAATAAATATAAATAAATTAGCGCAGAATTTGCATTATTTGTCGCAGAAAATTAGGATTTATGCCGCAGAAAAAATCGCAGAAAATGGGCATCACGTGCGCGGAATTTTGATTTTGCCGCAGCAGAAACTTAGACTCCCTGGGCATGAGCATCTACGTCACATTAATTGGAATGGTTAAAGACGAACAAGTCAGAGGTATTCATCGTTATCCAGAGGCCTACACGTGAAGCACGTAATCTAGGGACATCAACTTGAGTAAAGCATGTGTCCCTGAAGGAAAGAAGGGCCAAGAATCATAGGATTTGGTTAACGCAGACATACGAGGACCATCACTAGTTACCTCAGTAGGAGGTGCCAAATGCATTATCTCACCGATGACTACTCGAGGAAAGGCTTCATTTACCTGATGAAGACGAAAGACAGAGCTTTCAACAAGTTTAAAGTGGCAAGCTGGAAAAAATGGGAAAAAACTTAAAAGTGAATTTGTACCGATAATGGAGAGGACTAACATCTACAGCCCTGAAATGAATGGAGCAGCTGAAAGACTCCACAGGACATTCTTGGATACAGTCAGAATTTTACAGATTGTTTCCAAGTTATCAGGAGAATGGTGGGCCACACTTATTCTCAGAGAGTTGCACACTCCAGTATTAATGGGGACTTACCTGATGGACTGTACTTTAAAAGACAACCACGCGAAAGCTAAATAGACGCATTGGATTGTTTTGTTTCATTCATGATGCAAGATATCCCTGCACCAAACTACAACCCACAGCAAAATTAGGCATACTAGTTTGGTTATGTATTTCATATAAAAGGATACGAGATTTGGTTTCACGATGAGGAATGAAGAGCCATGAAACACAGAGCGTCAGATTCAACGAGAAGTAAATCGGCACTGACACATTACGAATGCGAAGAAAAAAAGAATTCATACAAATTGAATTTGAAGAAGAACCTCTGTTCATGCCTTACAAATCTAGAGGAAACGTAATGCAGATATTTATTATCGTTACCAAGGAGGTCTAAGACAAAGCTGAGTAAATGATGTTGGTAAATTTTGTATCAAGAATAATTACATTTCAATTGAAGAGTTTTGATTTAGACACCAATACGGGTAAAGTCAGGTTAACATGCAATTCAATAAGCATGTTATATTTCACATGGTATGGTTATATTCGGTAAGGGAATTAAGAAAAGAGATCTCACTTAATCTTTTTACCTAATATAAAGAGTGAACCATTTATCAAACTACCTTATTTATCAACTACCATGGGAATACATATACAGAAAGCATCAATTTGTCGATAGATTAAGTTACCTGTTGATGTGTGCATTAAATAAGACGGACTTGAACTTGACTGCTTTCTTCAATGCCTCCGGTAACTTGGGTTCAATAGATTTAAGGGTCTCAACATCACCGCCCCGGGCAAGATTTAAAATTAAGAAACGTAAAACACCTTGCCGTGGCTGAAGTCCGCGATTCAACAACTCCATGCATGTGTTGTGGGCCTCTGAAAGAATGAAAAGATGCACACGACATAAAGATGAAATGTAGTAAAGTGAGATCTTTAGAGACTGACTTGTTCTTTCTTGTAAGAATGAAAGCTGGCTGCAACAGTGCAAGTATCTAAACTACATAAAAACTACCACTACAGTAATCAATGAAGATCCAACATTTGAACTTAAATACTGAATTTAACAATTAAAATCAGTTTCTACGTATCCTAAAATGCTAACCTTTATTCACTATAAAATAAGTTTTTTTTCCAAATGTTAGGTCCAACACTAAGTGGTGTTGGTAAAAATTTTCGCTAGATTAAAAAGTAGGAAAGTTTCTACCTCTACCTTCATCAGGCATACAACGGAACGTACACAAAAGCACTAATCAGGACATGCTGAAGTAGAATTCAAAATGTAGTGTTGCAGATGGCATTTGGAGAAAATGGTGCCACCCTCTCAGCTATGAGAGTGCGGCTGGTTTGGCAGCGCACTCCAGCGTTTAGTGGGTTTTAGTGACATTATGGGTCACCAGTTTGACGATTCCCTGGTGAGCAGGTTCATGAGAGGATGTCCAGCAAGCTGAAAATGCTGTACGGCCATGTATACAAGTTCCTGTACGTAAGGCGCACTCCTGGTGTTAAGACTAGAGTAGGATTCGTGCTTTCTTCCAGGGAATAATGTGTTTGGTTTGCACGTGGTTGGTTACAATTCCATTTTTCTTGTCTCTCCGTTCTACATCAAGTAGGTGCTCGTAGGTACTTGCCGATGTAAATGGTATCGCAGTTGGCACCGACTAGCCTGAGTATTTGGACTTTGAATTGGGTTGTTTTGGCTCCAAGTTGTTGTTGTAAGCTTGGACTCTTCACACTTGGTCGTGGTGGGACGTCGGGTGTTTTGTCGAGTTTGGTTTGGACCTTAGGCCTCGTTTGGTACCGGTGGATTTTTCCTTGTCTTAAAGGGTGAAGAAGATGGCGGAGCAGGAGTTTTTTCGTTAAGCTGCAGCTCATCATCGGTGTTCCTTTTGGACAACTGGAGCAGTGGATATTGGTTGCGGAGTACGGTTTGAAGGTTGGGGAGTTTAGAAAAAAACACTGGATTCCGTTTTGGTTAAGGGTCCTTTTGACAGTCTCACTTTGGCCTGGTGCATAAGTGATCACTTCAGGTGGAGGAACGATTTGGAGTTGGGTTTTCTGTGGGGTTTGGCATGGGTGGAATCACCATTTTCTGGCTCTGAGACGGCTTCATTGATTGCTGTGGCAGGGTTGCTTAGCATGAAGAAAATGCTCTTAGCTGCTTTAAAGGCCTCATTGGTTTCACTAGATTTACATGTTCAGATTTTGACTCTGGTCATCTCATTGCGCATATGATGGGTTGGAGTAAGGAGACCACTCCAGCTTAGCGGAATCTTTTGTTCGCTCTCCATTTTGACAGTGAATTGCTGGTAGGGGTTCCACTTGAGGGTTTCATACACGGTTTTCACATGTTGAGTCACTGAGAACGTGTCATCCATGTAGCAAGATCCTCGAGATCTCGGGGGAGCGCGTCAGAATGACATGCTCGTCGAAGAACCAGAGGGCTATTTCCGCTACTCTTGGAGAGTATTAATGTGCCATCGGGATGCCTCGAACTTGTTTGAAGGTAAGATTACCAACAGTTGTTACGAGTATGGTCTTGAGGATCTTCCTAACTAAATCTCTATCTTGTCCACGTTCATTCTGACTGCAGACTCATTGAATTTTCCCAGAATAAGGCTATGAGCCACACTCGTACAAAGATCCTTGGCATCGAATGAGGCTAGAACTTCTTCTGGTTGGATTCAGGTATTCTTGATCAACTGGAGTGCACTGCTAAACCAGTCACATTCTCATCACTGACGCGGAGACTCCGTTTTCCCCAACTACCATATGCATTATGCAGTGTTACTTTTTGAATTGTCCTGTAACATGTCCCGATTAGTGATTTTGTGGACGTTCCGTTGTATGCCTGATGAAGGTATTAGAAACTTTCCTACATTTTAATCTACCAACAATTTGCACAAACACCACTTAGTGCTGAATCCAACATTTGGAAAAAAGTGCATTTTATATTTTGCATTGTGCCATGAGATGAGCCTGTCGGCATTCAGAAGCATACTTAACAAGCTCAAAGCCGGAGTGGCACGATTTTATGTGAATTTAAGCCACTCAGAAGCTTACTTTTATTTTAGCTATCTTGTTTTAATATGCTCATTTTACGACCAAAACAAGTTTTGTGTTAACCTTCTCGGCTACCCTTGGGCAGAAGATCCAAGCACCACATTAGTCACTTACGCTTTGGCCCAGAGCTTAACTTTGTCCAATAAGAGGTTGGTCGAGCCGAGCCCAAAGCCCAGGTAGCATAAAATTTACGTTTACTCAAACTTGCCAAGGGATCAACGACCGGGCAGTGCCGCTTTTGCAATTAAGTGAGAACTTGGAGAGGTGAAGCTTTGTGCATCTCCCAGTTCTCCAAAGTAGTGGCTTACGAAAGGCCGCGTCTCCATGAGCATGCTGATGTAATCTCGGCGATAGGAACAACTGCTGAATACGCCCTTGATGCAGCTAGTGCTCGTAAGTTCATGGGCTCGTACATCTTTGAGTATGTCCAGGCACTCAACTGAGGATCATATGTATGTTTAATTACTAAGCAGATCCATTGAGCTACTTTTGCAGGGGTTAGTTTACCCTTAGCCGTCGCAAATTGTTACGTGAGGTCGATTGGGAGGAATAGAGATTGATGTGAATTCCATTCTTCCTCTGGAATCTTGACGACTGCCAAGTAAAAGTGTCTGAACAGGGCATTGTAGTATTTTTTGGTCAATATTTCGTATCAGCGAACCGACGGCCTGAATAACCACAGGTTTGGTAAAATCCTCTGGTCGCTGGGTGTTTCCTGAATTCAGAATTATACAGCAAGGTCACATCTTTCTATCTTTTTGCAAATCTAATGAAATTTTTGTTCCTGGATAAAGCAGTGGTTTCGCTTTGTTGCGCTGATTGCTATTGCGACTAGAAAAAGAGTTTTGTGTGTAAAATGCAGTAGGGACGCGTTCCTCATGGGCTTATAAGATGGTCCTAAAAGGCTTGCTAGGACTAAAGGCAGGTTCCATGTTGGGAATAATCATCTAATCTGGGGTCCGAGATTCCCGAAAGCTTGAATGAGCAGAGAAACAATGTGGCTAGAAGTAATGTTTTCTCTCCCGTAATACGCTAATACCGGATTGATCGCAGCATGGTATCATCATATAGCCATGATGGCTGAACAGGTATGGAGTCTTTGAAGTGGGAGGCGATTGACAGCGCCCCACCACGGGACGAAGAACGAACGTGAAGAAATTTTGACCAGAGTTCTAATGGAACTTTTTTTTGGCCGATTGCTGACACTTGCCTTTGTGTTTACAAGAATGAAGGCTTCCAAAGGCATTTATGGCAACAAATATTTCACTCATAAAATTTCCAGATTTAATTCCTTGAAAATTATCAGGTAAGAAAATTCCAGGCTTTTCCAGCCCAGTAATGATGATCTGTCAGAATTCCATAATTTTTAAAACCTGGAAAAAGGCCCAACTAAATTCCTGACTTTTCCCGCTGGCGTACGAAACCTGTTTATAGAATATGTTCAAAATTAAGTGTGTACTAATCAAGCCAAACTGTTTTAGCCAATTTTATGGCGATCGTTTCAGATCGAAAATTTGTTAATTTTTTTCCAAAACGAACTGATCAAATATTTTGCCTTTCTGCCAATGGGTTTTCTTTTTGAAAATTTTTATCCTCCTGTTTTCTAATTGTGCAGAGCTTTAGTTGATCATTCTTTTCCTTCAGAAATCATGAAGAATTGTGGAGTAAAGATATAACGAGAAGCAATATTGAAAATTTCTACTACGATTTATCGGGGAGAAACACATCACGATATTAAAAAATTTTGTGAATCACCAACAATTTATTTCCGGAAAATGAAATTTATCTTTCACCACCCACTGCTCCTTACTGATGGGCCGGTCCAAAGAGGGAAAAAGTGCCAAGTAAGGTAAAAATAAGACAAAGTACTACCAAAGCTTACTGAAACAAGCTACCCTACAAGCTCAATTTATTGCAAAGGCGTTTATTCTGCACATTTAAATAAATGACACTTTGCTTACGCTGTTTTTTCTTTACAATTAAAAAAAAAAAAAAAAATTAAAAAAAAGTTTTAGGATGTATTTTGAAATCTGTTATGTCTAAACTAGTTAAGTTTCATTCAGATGATACCGTAAATCGTGGATTAATCGCCCATGGGCTTATGTAGTTAATTTGGCAAAAATAGGGGGTGGGCTTTAAATCAAGCATTAGCAATTTTCTAACCATTCTGGACATCTATTACAGAAAATTCGAAGCTTTTGAACGATCTCTGAAAGACTAATTTTTTACATCCTTTTAAAAGCTGTGAAGAAGGGAGGAGGCTTAGGTGAAAGATGCCTTGTGCAG
Source organism: Lithobius niger (assembly GCA_023313725.1). Lineage (NCBI taxonomy): Eukaryota > Metazoa > Arthropoda > Chilopoda > Lithobiomorpha > Lithobiidae > Lithobius > Lithobius niger. Next base: position 38,839 of record JAHWFP010066567.1, read on the forward strand.
GTGTTAGGAGCTAAAGGAAGAGTCCACTATTACTACAGGGAGGGAGAAAAGGGCCAGTAAACATAGCAAGTAGTACTATCTTTATTCACATCATATAACTTTTAGGTAATTTTCGTTGAAAAACGACAATTCGAGGAGTGGGCTTTAACTCCACTATTTCATGATTTTGACTTTACAGCATTTTAGGGGATGGGCCTTAGCTTCAACTGGGCTTTTAATACACGATTTACGGTAAATGCAATTCCTATGTAAAGCTGATAATACCAAAATCGGCAAAAACAATTATTGTAAAATACTGAATTACAGTATCATAAAATCTCCAAACCTTAATAGATAGTTTCTTTACCACTTTAAAACCTTGAACCTAACTAATGTATCACGACTTTTTTTTTTAAGAACATGTGTTTTAAACAATATACGGCACACAAATTACTGTTGGTAATTTATCTAAAAACCTTATGTAATATTCTATTAAGATTTTTCTCAAATAACCTGCGAGTCTTTCTGCTTGGACTAATCCTTCGATGAGTGACGACGATTCTTCCACGGTCAATGAATTACCATCAACTTCCCGACTGTAAAAGGAAACAAAGGCCTTGATTATTTCATATGCAGAGTGGTCCATAAAAAATGCAACTGCAAACATCAAATTTTTTTCCCCAAGTTACAAACAAAAAAAAAAAAAAAGGGAGCTAAGGAACTATTTTTCTGGATCCAAAATCCTATTCTGATGTGAGGCGCAAGCCACTGGCTGAGAAAGTGAGCTGGATGATGAAAAGAGCTACAGCAAACAAGAAAGTTGAGATTATGGCAACCTGTTGAGGTCTATTGTACAACTGTGTATTTAGAGGTTTGTCGAACTTTATTTTCGACTCCCGGTTAGCTGTAACTTCGCGTCCAGCAAGCCACTCCTCTAAGAAATATATCAGCTTAAGAGAATGGACCGTGCAGAAAATGGAGGCAGGCAGTAGTTTGTTTGCGACCAAAGTCTTCCAGAGTTTGGCTTGGCTGTATTTTAAAGAACTTTTATAACGATTTTTTTTAAAGTCAACTTTTGTTAAAGTTAACTTTCGGATCAGAATGATTGATCGACATGGTTGACATTTCTCCACTGATCGGCTCAAGATCGGATTGGAAGCAAAACTGCTGATCGGAACAGCCTTAGATTTTGGTTTAAATCATGGGTTGTGAATGTGTCGCAGCTTTCTGGGAATTCCACTTTGCCAAACAAAAGTCGTGGGTTATAACCTAAGTTGGTGGCCCAAAGAAAACGACAGGCTTATGGGCCCAGCAGGCTCCCAGAGAACATACTCAGTTACGCAGCAGTAAATGCAGTACACGAGCGAGAAACCTTATGCCTGTGAAGAATGCGGTGATGTGTAAATGCCTACAGATACCAGTATATTTCCTCCAGAGAATTTGGTAAGGCTTTTTGGGCAATTACTAAGCGTTTTGAGTGAAACACTGTGCATGTTTGTTAGTCGGGTGAGCGACACGGGTTTGTACACTCTTTTGCCAATATTTTTCAAGGCCCAACATCAATTTTTCAAGGCCACATAGGTACCGATAGTGGTACCTCATTTTAAAGTTTATCTAGACTATTTTCTTAATAGTCCAGATGGTAAACATTTTCGCTGCTTACAGAATTTTTTAACTGAACAAACCCAACGTAGCCAACACGGACTATCACAGAGACAGGAGTACGTTGGGTTTGTTCATTTAATTCTATAATGGCCACTGATTTATCTTCACACTTAGCAAACACATAATTTTTTTCCTTCACAACCTGAAGGAACAAGGATTTGAAATGTGGTGGCATTCCACACTAAGTCAAGTATACACATTTTTTTTTCACGCAACTGAAGCAAATTTAAGGCAATTTCAAGCCAATAACATTTTCAAAGACATTTCCAGCCTTTCTGTACCTTTACCTAGAATTCAAGGCTTTTTAAGGCCTGGAATTTTTTTCCAAATTCACGCACTTTTCTAGATTTCAAGGCCCCATACGAACCCTGGTAACAGTAACTGATTATCTTCGAGACAACCCATATAAATGCAGCGAACGTGCAGCGTGCAATGCATATGCAAGCAATTCGGCATATAATGACATATGATACATTTGTTTCACAAGTGTGCAGTATTTAGTAAGATACTAGAGCTTGTATGCTGTAGTGGAGAACCACCCACGTGAAAAACCAGTGAAAAACCAGTGAAAAACCACCCACGTGTATGGACTATCATAGTAGAGTGTAGGAAAGTTCGTGGCACAGCATTCACACACACACACACTGGAAAGAAATTCATTTCACACCAGTAAGTGTAGGAGATCACTGAAGTGTTATACGGGTACGCAATACTACATGTGCAGTTACTCCAGGTACAAAACATTTAAATGCAATGATTGTGGGAAAGCCTATATAAGTAATGCAGGCGCACAACACTGAATGAACACACTCCACGGAGAAAACCTTTCACTGTGATGAATGTGGAACAGGCTTTATGTATTATGCAGACAACCACATACTTGGGTGGGCATAAACAAACGATATTTAGTCAATAACTAAACGGAATAATTTTTGCATATAAGTGAAAACTTACATTTCAATAAGACATTTTCTTGTCCATTTGTTTCTTGCGCCTGGGCCCTTCTGGCACCAGGGCTGATCCTAGTGTTCTAGTTGGTGAGTGACTATGGGAGTCTACAATCTGACCTCTCGCCTGGCTGCCTGGCAGCCAATTAATTCATCATTCATGCTAGTAACTACGTAGGTCATGTTACGCTCAACTTTTGGTGAATTCGTCATTTTTTTTCCTGGAACTACGGATGTCATGTTATATAGCTCGACTTTTCAGTCGATTCGTTGCATTTTGATTCATTTTCGCCTCTTCATGCTTTCGTCTACGTCACCGTCTTGCACCACCAGTCTGGCGACTTTCCCACATCATCTGTCTTGTCCCCTGTCAGTGAGCCAACACCAATCGAGCAGCCCGGGAAGAAGGCTCTACTGAAGGTCAACCAGTTCTCGGATGTACACAGCGTCGTTTGGAAGGCGGGACTGAGCATCCATCTTGAATTTTTCGTTAGCGGTTAGATCACTTCGTGTTGTCTGTGAAACCTTAATCAATAGCCTAGCTTCCATATCCTCGTTATATTGAGAAAGAAAATTCATCCATTAAGGAACCTACCGAGTTAAAAATAAAATCTGCCGAGACCTAATTGTCAGGAAAGAAGGTAGGCTATGTTATTGCTATTCTTCGTAATGCCTAGCGGATGAGACACATTAGATTCAATTTCAAACTATACCTTTAAAGTCTTTACATACATCCTGTTCAGGGATGTTTTAGATAGTCCGACGGGCTTAGATCACTCACACTTGAAGGGACTCTCCTATGAATTTTTGGACACCGAACATTTACATTACGGTAATTCTAGACGGAATTTTTCGATCGCCATGATTTCCACCTCTAAGTGTTCCTTGCAAATTTCACACGGTCTCAGCCAAAAACCACATGTTCTATACTTTCGGCTCGCTGGATAGCGATCCCCCAGACGTCTTTCTACGACTATCACCGAGTCGGACAAATTTCCTAGCACTAAAACAACTCATCATCAAGACAGTGTCGTTCCCAAACCGAATAGTGAAGGGTAGCATTGTTGGATAAACAACAATGATGAAGAGCATGACCAAGCATCTTTTTATTTGATTACTGGGCAAATGAGCATTAAATAAACGATTTCAGCCAAAATTTAAAGGTCAGTATTTTTGAGGAAAGTGAAAACCACAAAACAAAAGAGGCTTACCTCCTTTTCAACTCAACAGCTTCATCCAGTCTCCCCTGCTTTACCATGGCTTCAACCGAATTGCTATTTGTAGACGTGCGTGGAGATCTGGCAATGTTAATGCTTGGGCGTGTTGATGGCAGCTAGGAAAGAAATAACAATCAATTTTCACGTTTATTTTTTAAAATGTCACATTGCTTACTTTGAAAATTCGAGTCCATGTTTACGTTTTGTACGCTTAGATTTCAAAGTAAAGGATATTTACCGTTCCAACATCCTTGCAAATTTTCAACAGTCAGGTTTTTCTGGAGTTGGAGGGGCTCAGAATGACTGTCTTCATCAGGCTACCACTTCAATGCTTACTTCGTCGTGATCGTTCATCTGCTTTCGTTCATCTGCTGCTATCGTTCGTTGGAATACGGCGCAAGGCCATAGCCTCCGTAACTTGCAGGCCAGTGCACCACTTCTCTCGCAGCAACTTATTAAACTCTCCTCTCGGCAGGAACTGAATGTTTGGGTTTGAAGATCCCCGAATATTCATCAGCACAGCCTTCTCTCGGCTGTGGTGTTGAATAGCCAGAGATTCAAGGCTTCTCAGATGCACATCATTGCTAGAGTTGGACTTGAGGAGTGTCACAGTGCCTTCCCAGTTGATTCGGTGTCGAGTTTCCTTGTGGTGGACTGCTATGCCATTAATTATAACTTTATTCCTGGTGTCTGCCATGTGCTGCTTGACCCTCGTACGTATACCTTTTCTTGTCTCTCCCAGTGAAGGCGTTTACAGAATTCCATGTGGGGATTGTGAAGCCGTTTATGCGGGAGAGACAAGAAAAGGTATACGTACGAGGGTCAAGCAGCACATGGCAGACACCAGGAATGAAGTTGTAACTAATGGCATAGCAGTCCACCACAAGGAAACTCGACACCGAATCAACTGGGAAGGCACTGTGACACTCCTCAAGTCCAACTCTAGCAATGATGTCCATCTGAGAACCCTTGAATCTCTGGCTATTCAACACCACAGCCGAGAAAAGGCTGTGCTGATGAATATCCAGGGACCTTCAAACCCAAACATTCAGTTCCTGCAGAGAGGAGAGTTTAATAAGTTGCTGCAGGAGAAGTGGTGCACTGGCCTGCAAGTTACGGAGGCTATGGCCTCGCGCCGCATTCCAACGAATGATAGAAGCAGACGAACGATCACGACGAAGTAAGCGGTGATGTGGTAGCCTGACGAAGACAGTCGTTCTGAACCCCTCCAACTCCAGAAAAACCTGGCTGTCGAAAATTTGCAAGTATACAGGAACGGTAAATATTCTTTACTTTGAAATCTAAGCGTACAAAACGTAAACACGTTTATTTTTGTTTAAATGATGACTATGAACAATCAGCTTTAGCTATCAAACGAAGTTCCGTTCGTCCCAGCATATTTTGTGAAACAGGCTGCAACTACCACCAGTGTTGGGAAGAAGGGTCAATTGCTGTCAACTGGGAAGAACGATCAATTTTTTTCACAAACAAAACTCCTTTTGATGAAAGGTTTAAAAAAAACGACAACACAAATTTAACTTAAACTGCATATGTTTGTGTATAACCTACATTGATAGTTTTGTACCCCCATCTCACTTTAAACATTGGGTAGTAACTCCTATTGTTTCAAAAAGGAGCATAAATTACGCAATTTTCAAAGTTCAAAGATATAAAACAATATCTTGGTAAATTTTCGACAGTCTGGTTTGCTGGGGGAGTTAATACACAGTCGAATGTCTTCTTCTTTTCAAACATTTTCACTCTATCCTGGTGACCTTGTCTTTTGAAATTGGCGGTTTTTCTGTTGCCTCACGTACTAGTGGGGCCGGTTTTACACTATTTTCTCAGTCTGGCACAAAATTCATTGCAGAAAAGATACAGAATGGCTGAGTTTGATGGTCTCTGGATATTCATTAGCACGCCCTTTGCTGGAACGGGTGTTGAATAACCAGGGATTAGAGTCCTATCAAATGTGAGTCTCTGTTACTATTTGACACGATCAGCACTTCAGTTGCTTTCCAATCGATCACGTGCATCATGTCCATGTCGTGGACTGCGATGCCGGTTGTTTCCACATATTTGCCCGAGTCTGCCATGTGTTGTTTCACCCTCTTCTTATGCCTTTCCTTGTCTCTCCAATGTGTACAGCCTAATTCTCCCCACAAGGAACACGATACACGCCTTTTTAGCGTTTTTTTAAATTTTCGCCAAACTCTCTTCTTCATCCGAGTGTTCTCCTTTGCTTCTTGGCCATTCCCACTCTTGTTGGTTTCTGCTGCATGTCTTTGAGGCCTGGTCCTTTTTTAACATTAATCAAAATCTTTCACTCGAAGCACAAGTACGATTTTCTCCGTCACTCCTTCGATAAAGGTAAGTCTGACTTTTGGCACTCGCGTCTTTTCGCTTCCATCTTCTTGTTTCTTTTCACTAATGCGTCCCCTTGCTTTCATAATGATTGCTAGTTTAATCATGGAGCTGAGGTCTTTTGGGGTTATCCTAGCAGAATGAATTTTCTTTTGCCTCTTGCAGGAACTCCCTGGCAAACTTGAGGGTGCTTGAGTGTTGGACAATCCTGGAAAATTCATTGGTCGTAATACCTTTAAGTTGCCCTACTGGGTGTTCACTCTATTGCCTGTTGTCATCTTGCCTTTAACTGATCTTCGCTACTCGATTCCACATCAATTCAACATCAATAAAGGAGATTTTCCTTCGTATTCCTCTTCAAAGGTGAATTTTACTTCCGTTCTCCATGCGTTCAGCACCCTAGGATATCGACGTATCTCCTCCACATCTTCAACGAAGAGAACGACACTCTGGCAAACGGTGTTGTAAGAAGATTTCCGCAATGACTGGTAACCTCAATACCCCATTGGGCTCCTTTTGTCTGCCAGAAAGTCTTTCTCTTGTATTCAACGTAGACAGAAGAAAGCAGGACGCTAATCAACGCTTGGACATTTCGATAAATTTTTTCCCGAATTCCAGCTTTCAAAGTGGTGAGCTCAAGAATCTACAGTATAAGCTTGAGGGACACACTTGAAAAAACGCCTCCTACTGTTGCAGTGCAACTGCTAAAAGGGGATGCTATCAAGCACTATCGTTCTGCTTGCGTAAGTCGTGTGATTGCTTTGACGTACCCACTTTATAGGAGTTAAGTTAATTTAAGCCAAAAGCTTCCAGGTGCTTTCACTTTTCATCGTTCATGCAATAATTCACCCATTGTTGTAACAGTGCTGGTAGCCATTTGTTTTTTTCCTGCTTGAACTCCCAAGTTTGTATACCGCTAGACCACATGATTGATACCACAGTCGCTGATGACGTCACAATCATGCAATGTTACATTAGGCCAATGAGTATTGCTTTGGGTACGAACAAGTGCTTCCCGTAATGAAGTTAGGTGATTACTTCAAGCTTTCCGAGTGACCTGCGGAGGGAGGGAATGTACGGGGATCAGGTTTTACGACCTAAATCCTGTAAAAAAAAGTAAGAGTACCTGCACAACTGGAAACCAAACCCTCAAGTATCCCCTTTGCAGGTACTCTTACTTTTTTTTACAGGATTTAGGTCGTAAAACCTGATCCCTGTCACTCTTGAGGCGAATATAGCCACACTTCAAGAAAATCTCCACACGAGAAGATGAGAAACGTATCTTACCAGCAAGGCTGGTTAAAGATAGTTTTTGTTGCCCAACCGAAAATGGAAATTTTAACAAGTTTAAAATTAATTTTTACTATCCTAAAATACTCACCTTCAGTAATTTATAATAAAATCATTATTTTGGCTTTTCTTTGCCCCCCCCCCCCAAAAAAAAAACAAAAAAAAAACCTTACTTTGTTGTCTCCGTGAGTTTTTCCCCTCTGCCCGCCAGGCGTGTTGCTCTGTTATCACAGATGCCGCCGCCATCTTGGAATGATCCTCACATTCGCTTATTGAACCTTTCTATTCAGAGAAGCGGGGAGGCGGGTGGGTTTCCATTACTGAAGGTGAGTATTTTAGGATTGTAAAAAAAAATTTTAAACTTGTTAAAATTTCCATTTATTACTATCTGCAAAATACTGACCTTCAGTAATTTATGCTGACTTTGTCGTCCTGGTGGAGGTCCGCTGAAACTAGAATCCCCTAGATCAACGTAACCTTCCTATCCCTCCATAGGAAACAGGCCTAATTGGAAAAACCCCTCAATGAAGGCTAACAATGGTATATTCAAACACCAGTAGCACACTCAGGAATATGCTAACTCCTGAAATTAAGCTGGATATTAATCCTGAAAAGGTTAACAACAAGAACACGAGTTCATACACTGTAAGAAAGAGTTATAACACTACCAACCTCTTAACTAGTGCGTGTCCAACTGGCCGCCTTGTGTGGACTTCCACCTGTGGGTCTTAATGTTCCACTTCCACTGTGTGGCATTATCCCCCAGTGTGGTCTGCTCACCCCAGCGTGGTGTGGCATTTTCTTCGTAGTGGTTTCTGCGGTGTGTCCCAGCCACAGGGGTGTGCTGTCTGTCATGCGTGAAGGCCTCCATGCTCTTTGTGACTTTTCTTTCACTCGAGTTGACGGCTCTCACTGCTGTGTTTTCCAAGGCGCATAATACATGTCTAGTGGTAGAACCTCTGTCCCGCCACAACATGATCCCTTATCACCTTCTCACCTCGTTGGCCGCTCGTGTCCCACAGATAGTGACTCACAAACGTGTTCCGACTGTTCCAGGAGCATGGTGCCACCACCTCGTCCAGAGGCGTTCCACAGCCATACGCCCACGATGCAGCCAGCGCCCTTAGTTCATGAGCTCTAATTTCCCTTGGGAGATCCACACAATCCCCCCCAGCTCATAAGCCCTCCGAATGACAGCGCAGATCCACTTGTCCAACTTGAAGGGTGTCACCGCCTTATTAATTGCTTGGTTGTGTGTTTCGTCCACCTGCAAGAATAAGGGTGCTGGGCCTTCCTCCTCCGTGTCCGAGACCTGATCTGCAGTCCTGGCCAAATAATGGCGCAGCGCCCGAATCGGGCACTGCAACCTCTCCACTTCTTCCGTGTGGACTAGTGGGCCCAAGGTCGGTATCACCACTGGTTTTGGTGTTACGTCTGGTCTAGAATTCTTCGCCGTGAAGTGAGCGGGGAAGGAAAGCGATACTTTCGACCAGTCCCTTGAAAACCTGATGTGGTTCCGTCCTCTGGAAATCGCTGCCACTTCACTCTGCCGAGCTGCAGTAGCTAACGCCGTTAGGAAAACTGTCTTTTGAGTGAGGTGCAATCGACGCTTTCCTAAGCGGTTCGTAAGGTGGGCTTGACAGGCTCTTGAGCACTAACGGTAGGTTCCGTTTTGGGAAAAGTGTCCTCGTTCTTGGCCTCGCCTGGTCGAACCCTAGTATCACTTTCGACATCAGTGGGCTTTCAACCACGCCCGTGTTTACTGAGCAGGATAACAGAGAGTTGACCGCTGAGCTGTATCCCTTGATAGCTATCGGTGACAACCCTTTGCGAAAAAAGTCTTCCAAAAACTCCGCTAACTCGAACATGGAAGGGTTGCACGGGTTGACATCATTGCCTGAGCACCACACGAACCACTTCTTCCACTTAGATTCATAGTTTCTACGTGTGGATGCCTTTAAACCTCCGATGACCCTCTCCGCCACCTTCACGGAACAGCCCTTTTTCAGCAGACTACTCCTTAGAGCAGCCACCCGTGAAGATGCAGAATCCAGGGATTCTGGTGTAGGGTCTGTCCCTTGTGCTGCGAGAGTAGCCTTTCTGTGACAGGTAATCGGACTGGTTCCTCTCTCTTGAGTTCCTGGATGTCGGGAAACCACGCCGCCGCCGGCCAGTATGGAGCTATGAAAAGGAACATCCCTGTCGACTCTCTGATTTTGTTGAGAACGCTCTGTAGCATCGAAAAGGGTGGGAACACGTAAGCAAACATCCCCTCCCATGGTATGGACAGGGCGTCCGTAGCCCAGGCTTGACTGTCTGGGAAGGGGGACACGTAGTTCTCCAGCTGCTTGTTGAAGCGAGTTCCAAAAAGGTCTACTACCGGTTGGCCCCACTTCTCGAAAAGTGCTTCGCAAATCTTCTCGTCCAGCTTCCATTCCGTGGTCGGGCTCGTGCTTCCTCGTGACAACTCGTCTGCCCAGACATTCAACTTCCCGGCGGTATGACGTGGCACCAGAGTGGTCCTGTTCTGTTCGCAGAAATCCAATAGGCTGGAAGTTTCGTCCATTAACGCTCTCGAGTGCGTGCCCCCTCCTTTGCGGACATAGGCGACCGCCGTCGAATTGTCTGCCATCACCCCGATCACTTTGTCTATCACAATTTCCTTCCAGTCTCGCGGACCAGTTAAGGCTATCCCGCTGAAAGGAAGAAGCCCTTTTCATGAGGTGCAGGCATTCTCTAATGTTCTCGTTCTCTCGTAGCTCCGGTCTATTGCGCACTAAAGATTTGATCGCCGCAGTCGATGCTGAGTACACCAGTTCGGCGTGTGAATTAGCACGGATCCCGCACCGTAGCATTATCTCGTCCTCGTCGTGCAGACTGAGAGGCGTGCGGATGACTGCGGGTGTCTTGAGTACAGAGTCCATTTCAAGCTCCGCTTTTTCGGTGACGTACTCCGCTTCCGGGAATGTTTTGAATCGTTTTTTGGATGGGGCACATTTCCCTGTTGATCTGCAGAACATCTTGGTTTTCTTTGGGTCATGGGCCGGTAAGGCTTTGGACAACGAAATCGGTTTGTCGTCTCTTCTAGTCAGGGCTTCACTGTTCAGTAACTGTCGAAAAGCCACCGCTGATTGTGGGAGGCGCAGTGGCTGAGCCTTTATCATCCCCGAATTAGCGTAAGTGTCCATAGGGGGATCGTCCGGGTCTTCCTCAACAGGTGCCGCTTCTTTTGCATACCGAGTCTCGCGTAGATGTTTAAAAACGTAGCCGGCAAAAGTCTTCCAGTGAATAAAGCTTGGGCCTTCTTCAAACGGATTATCGTTATCGGTTGACTCTGGGACGAACTCTTCCTCCTCATCCTGCCATTCACCTTCCTCCCTTTCCTCAAACTCAACTTCCCCTTCAAGGTCAAAAGTTTCATCCTCAGAAAAAATGTCAGCCTCAAAGCCCTTCTTGACCTTCTTGCACATTGTATGACCAGGGTCAGGTTCGTGTTTCCGTTTTGACAAATTTCGTTCACTTAAAGTTTCGACCTTTTTCCCTGAATGTCCCTTTAATGCAATTTCCGGTGTGTGCAGGCTTTTGGTGCAACTCTTCAGAGCTTCCCTTAGTACCTGAAGGTGTTCCTCTAATTGATCACGTCCGTAATTTGCTTCTCCTTTCGTAGGCGACCGTCGGCGCAACGGCGATTGCTGGTGTGTCCCCGCCCTAGCCGCCCTTGGTGACCTCTCTTTCCCGGGAGAATCTCTGCGGTCTTTCCTCGATCTATGGCCCGGCGATGAATGCTTGCTTCTGCCGTGCGATGGGGACCGCGACCTGCGCGGCGACGTGCTGCACCGGCCGCCGCCCCGGCATGGTGATACTCGGCGTCCCGGCGACCCCCGGCGCTCCGGCGATACTCGGCGCCCCGGCGACCCGTTAAGCTCGGGCGATGTGCTGCTATGCGACTCCCTCGGCGGAGACCTCTGCCCGTCGCCGACCCACATTTGTTTAGCCATCTCTAAAAACCTCGCAAACCCGTCACCCACCGGCGCCGTTTTGCCATGCTCGAGTCGACCTTTGTCGTTCAGCGAAATTGAGCCCTTTCCCCCTCCCTTTTCTCGGAAGCGGACTGAGATTTTGACACTTTACTACATTTTATACTTGTGTCGGCTCGATCCCTGCGGTCGCCTCCGGAATTCTTTCCGTCCGTGTGACGACTGCTAGGGGTGGATGTTTTTCCACTTTTCCTGCCACTCTCATCCACTTTTTCCCTCACTTTTTGACTACCATCCTTCCTAAGAATATCACTTGGGTTGCCTACGTTACCCCCTTTGGATGGATGAACACTATGGCACTTTGGGGCGGTCGTGCTGCTCATTCTAATTTGCATTTTCTCATTGTCCGCCGCCATTTTTTCTTCCCCCAGAAAGGCACGTTCGTTATCGTTCATGGGAGTCACACAAACACTCAGATTACTAATTTTCTCCCTCCCCTCGATAGGCTTATGAGCTTTTAAAAGATCAGCGAAAGAGGCCAAAAGTTCAGATTTCAAAGTGTCAATTTTGTCTCCAACGATTTATTAATGTCTTTAGTAATAATCGCCCTGGATTCGTCTGCCTTTAGGTTAGCAGTGACCGCCGGCATGTTTTTTGCAGCTAATACGACCGCACCCAAAGAGTTTGGGGCATAAACCGTCTTATCGGCTTCAACAAAACCGTCAAAGTCCGGTGACGAAATGATACTAGAGTCCTTGTGAAAAATAGCAGGTGCGTTGGGGTCAACCCCCATTAATCTCAAACGATCATCAATAGACTGAATACTGTTACCGGCCTTTTTCTCCTTGTTGGCCCGCTTGTTGTCTGTCTTGCGCCAGGCCCGCAATACGTATGTGATGGCCGCCGCTTCGTGTAACACGCACAGATCACAAAACTGATTCACAAAATCACATTCCCTACACTTGCGACACGAAGGGTGAAAATCCTGTGGTGTTTTGACGCACGTACAGCTTGGGTAGTTACCCGTCTTGATTTTCTCGCGAATCTTGCTCTCAGTATCACTCACGTTCGTCATTTTTTGAACACGAAAAATCCTAAACACGTTGACGCTTCAACGTGCCCAAGCGAATGTGAGGATCATTCCAAGATGGCGGCGGCATCTGTGATAACAGAGCAACGCGCCTGGCGGGCAGAGGGGAAAAACTCACGGAGACAACAAAATAAGGTTATTTTTTTTTTGGGGGGGCAACGAAAAGCCAAAATAGCGATTTTAGCATAAATTACTGAAGGTCAGTATTTTGCAGATAGTAATAAATATACATAACCTGTTTTTAATGCACTATCTCGGGTTCTCAGTGCTTCTTCCAGAGAAAGAAAGTTGGCTTCCCTGCCAGTCCCGTCGTTAATCCACTGCGCATGCGCGGACGCAGTCCTCTCTATATAAACGCTGGCGCAGATTCAATCCTCATTTCTTTATAACTCTCATTCGTTACCAAGGCAACTCGAGAGGGGAGGAAGGACGGGTCGCATGTTGTAAAACGGGTAATGTATATTTTCGGTTAGGTAACAAAAACTATCTTCAACCAGCCTTGCTGGTAAGGTACGTTTTTGATTGCCTTCGAAAATCACCATTACCTGTTTTTAATGCACTTAACAGACTTTGTCACGGGTGGTGGACCTTGGTGACGGGTGCCCTGGCTACGGACTGGCTACCCTGAAGTCAACTGGACTCAATGAAACTGAACACAACCGATAAGAGGGGTGAAAGATGTTCCTGTAGATCTTGAAGGGTTTATTGTGTAAACTGGTAGGTTGTAAGTGCAGTGAGGAATCGGATGCGAACAGAACCGAACTGGATGCGGAAGGCACTACTGGATGAAGCGGTCGCAAGCAGGTTCCAGGGTAAAGCAGAAACAGCCACCAATGGGGGACTGGAAACCTTAGGGATCGTTGTATGTGATAGTCACAGTAGCAAACGCATTGTAAATATTATTATTATTACTATTGAAGAGGGCAACAAAAACTATCCTAACCTAATCCTAGCTGGAAAGGATGGCAGACTCGGACCGGAGGGAACCAAGATGGTATAGTGGTATTCCAGAAAGTTGATACGTTCCGAGGCATACTTGTTGTTGGAAATACAAGCAACTGTTGGGCTTGGTGATGTGCCAGAAGCATGACCGAAGGTAGGTCCGTGAGGACGAGGAAGGGCTGGATCGTAGATGACTGCTACAGGAAAGGTGCCCTAGCGCATTCTTGTAATAGTAGAGGTGGCCGGAACCGGGGTGAGATTACGTGGTCCTTGGGAGTGCCTTCGAGAAAGCTATAGATGGAAAGGTGTCGTCAACGAATGGTCAGGAACTGCAAGGTGTAGGAATGTGTCAGTTGATTTGAACAGAAAAAAGGAGGACCAAGGGTTAAGCTGATGAAGTGTGATAGTGCCGGAAGGCGAAAATATTGTAGGAGCATGACAGCTTGGCCGACCTGCTGGAGGTTGCATGGAACTGCTGACGTAAAGAAGGCGGGAGTCCGAGAAGGAGAAGTGTCAGCTCCATTTGCCCAGAAGATGAAGACATCGTCCAAAGAGAACGACAGGGCAGGAACCGACGGAGCGCCGAAGGAGGAGACGAGGGAACGGTGAGGCGGACAGAAGACGGGATCAGTGTGTAGCACCGGATGAGGGCATATTTTTAAGAAAAGGACAAGGAGGAGCGGATCAGTATTTAGCAGAGACAGAAACGTGCTAGTTCCATTCTTGGTTTACCTTGTTACTAACAGTAGAGTAACTGAAGGTCGTAAGTTTAACTGCAGAATGGAGGACCGGAACGGTCGGGAACAGCACAACGTCGTCAGTTTGAAGAGGAAGGATGAGACAGGTTGCATTGCGCAAAGTCGTGTGCAGAGGGTAGCGGACGACAGAGAAGTCTGTGATCGTTCCTACAAGAGGAACGCTGTGTCGCAGGTTTCAGGATTGGTGCGGAAAGCAGGATTGCTGGCGAGGCGGAACGAGGATGCTGGGAAGGACCTGGGTCTTCAAAGTTGGCTAGGGGTGCCGGATGATTGGAGAATGAACTGTACTGGAAATCTAGCTTTGCTAGATGCAGGACGGAATGGACCAGACCCTGAGAGAGCTGTTCTGCTGCCAAGGTGGAACGAGAGGGGACATATCACTGTGAAGGACGGGATGAAAAATCCAGAAAGCGCGGAAGCGGTGAAGCAGTCCGCCGTGTTGCAAGCTGGCGAGGCGTAACTAAAAGGTTGAGTTTAGTGTAGAGATCATTGACTGACAAGTCGAGTTTCAAGGAAAAGGGATTTGGATTCGAAGTCATGAGGAGGCCATCTGTATGGAGTCGGTGGGACGGTAGAGGTACCGTTATGTGGAATCACAGAAATCGTAGCGGTAGAGAAGTGTACCGGAATGGAAGGAGGTTGATACCGAGGACCATTAGGATGTCTTCCTGATTAAGGGATTCTAAATGCGAGACTGGTGAAGCGGTTGTGGAAGGAACTGTTGGTTCCTCGAGTCATGGTCCTGGTGGAATGGGAACGCAAAAATCGAGGTCTCCGAGACTAGCGCATACTCCTGTTGGATATAAAAGGATCGCTGCGTATTACCGGAATGGGAATAGCCGATACTAAACGACGGGAACTGTGGTGATTACTGTTGTTAGTGATGACAAATCTACTGGCGTCAGTTGCAGAGCAGAGGATGATGCTAGTTTGGCTGCAACTGAACGAGCCTTTAGTTGGAGTTTTGAAGCAATCGAATCATTCCTTTGCTTTGGCAAGTTTATTACGGGTGGAATGGACGTCTTGAACGGACCATTTGTCCGAAAGAGAGCGGAGAGTTCCCGGCCGAGTGGCAGGGAAAACGGAGGCGCTATGGGTGCGTGTGGAATGTGGATGCAGGACCCGAGGTGGAACGTAGTACTAATTGTCAGTGACTCTAGAAAGGGACCTGAACTGAAGGTGGGAGAGATCCGAGAGGAGCTGTCCATGACAGGAGGAACGGCTCGATTTTTATTGGCCCTGAAGTGCCAGTGGGAAGCGGAACGACTCTAATGAGGTATCCTCCATCCGCAAAACAGCGGTATGTGGAACGGGGACGTGGAGCCCCAGGATGCGGAATGGGGACGTGGAGCCGCAGGATACGGAACGTTGAACGGGGATACAGAGGAACGACTTGGCGGACATCAGGAATGATGGTACGGCTTCATA
The DNA here is from genome assembly GCA_023313725.1 of Lithobius niger. Classification (NCBI taxonomy): domain Eukaryota; kingdom Metazoa; phylum Arthropoda; class Chilopoda; order Lithobiomorpha; family Lithobiidae; genus Lithobius; species Lithobius niger. The sequence goes on from JAHWFP010066567.1 coordinate 54,496, forward strand.
GTCTGACATGGGAGACAAGGTTGAAAGGCGGAGCGCGGGATAGGCAGTGGAGATAGCTGCTTGAAAGTAAAAGCTCTCGGGCAGTATGTCGTGAGGAACGACCGTTCCGTGGAAGGAAAAGATAGAGTCTTTCACATAGTGTGTTGGCTGTAGTGCTAAGGACGTCCTCTTGGGACGCAACAGGAAGACCAAGGTGGAGGATGCGGTCGTTGTCATGTAGGACGAAAACAGGAACTGAAGCTTGTCGAGGAGGATAGGTGCCAAAGTGTCTTGGGTTGACCGCTTCTTCTCCGATGGGATGGAAGAAGTAGTTTCCATGGCACGGCGGAGGCGTATCCTTATTCAATTCAAGGATAGATCGATGTTTGCAGCAGTGACAAGATGCTGGTGTCCCTAAGGGGAGCAGGTGTCCCCCGCCCCCGTTATCAGACCAAGGCTAGTCGAGGGAACGGAGGATGATGAGAGACGTGATGCAGAACGTGTCGGGAGGCTCGGACAAGGTCATCGAAGAGAGCAGACGAACTCTCCCTGAGGGGGGGGGGGGGCAGTAGTGAGCGGAGCCAGCGTTCCGGAGGAACGAGATTGGTAATGAGGAACGTGGGGGTCAGAATGAACGTGTGATGGGCCACAAAACCAACCAAAGCCGAAACAGGTGGCAGGGGAACGTCCCAAAGGAACATAACTTGAGGGAGAAGTGAAGAGGCATGTTGGACACGAGGATCGGACCTGTTGAGGAGCAGTGGATAGTGCAGCTGCGTAGGTCGAAGGTAGAGGAAAGACGACCGGGCTGCATTGTCGGAGTTTTTATCAGAAAGAGGGCTGCGCAGTAGAGGTGTCGGAGCGGAGGGATATTGTACCTCATTCAGTAAATGTCAGTATGCAACGCCAAATGGAGGAAAAGCGCAAGCCGACACTAGGCGGTGAAACGGCTCAATTCAAGAAGGCTGCGTGAAGTAACGCGTAGTAGGGAAGAGAACGAGGACGAGGATCGTTGTCCACGTAAACTGATCCGCGCACCGCCCGGACGCCATGGTGACGGACGGTGAAACCAAAGTCAACCATCCCTATAGGGGGGATCGGGGAGGACGACGCCATCCGCGGGAACGACGGTATGACGAGGAACCAAGAAGGAATAGCAGAAGCAATGCACAGTAGAGAAGAGGACGAGGATCATTGCGCATCTGAACAGATTCGCGCACCGCTCGGGCACCATGACGACTTGCGCCGCCTGGGTCGAACCAAGAGGAATGCCGGTGTCGAGGAACGGCGGCAGCTATGAACAGCGGAACGCAAGACAAGACGTCGAAACCCCTCGGTCCCCTATCCCAATAGGGGGTACCGAAGAGGAGGACGCCATCCTGCGGATGAAGAACGCGAATTTTGGACGAGGAGCTGGAGAAGCAGCCGCAGCGCGTGGCTGACAGAGAAAAAGAGATGAGGAATGAAGCTGCACCAGCGTTTATATAGAGAGGACTGCATCAGCGCATGCGCAGTGGATTAACTACGAGACTGGCAGGGAAGCCAACTTTCTTTCTTTCTCTGGAAGAAGCACTGAGAACCCTAGAGAGTGCATTAGAAACAGGTAATGGAGATTTCTGAAGGCAATCAAAAACCTTCATTTTGTAAACTGCTTGAAATGAATGCCAACTGGCTTCAAATTCAAGTTCACACGGCCAGTTTTGAGCCCCGACCGTTTAACCGCGCGGCCGTCTGTATTATTGGGTCAGACGGATTCTTTTAATTATGGAAGTGGCTATTTACAGGTACTATACCTGTAAGTAATTGACTATTTACAGGTACTGTACCGGTAAGCTACTGGCTATTCACAGGTAGTGCTCAAAAAGTGAATGCACCAAAGCCAACATACTTCAGTAGCACGAAGGCATCCGGCTGCATTGCTGTCTGAATCGTAGTTGATCTTCCAGGCAAACCAGTACAAAAATAAGGAAAGACTGCAATGAAGGTTTTCATTTAGTAACTAATCATTCTCGTTACTAAAGTCCGCAGATGTGCGTTAAAGTCACGTCTTACGCGTAATTCCAGAGCTATGCTTCGACAAAACGCCTTACAAATGTAAATTTTGCGGGAAGGCTTTATTGAGTTACAGACTCACTGGTGGCCAAGATAGCCAAATCTGTAATCACAATTGATGTTAACCACACCAAAATTGAGGAATCTGGGCCAGATTTTCACCTGAAAACGTGGACGTTAAGCTATCGTTTCGAGCATAAAACGTGGCGTGTTCATGAATGCGAAACAAATATCGCATAATAACGTGGCGCCATCTGTTGTCATTTTGTGTCATTAACTTTTAGCATTATTCACTGGTGATTGAGAACGTATTAGATTCTCTCAGATTGATTTACGCAGGCTTAGCTAACATTTACGTTTTTGATAAATTTGCCTTGTTCATGGTTTTAGGCCATTAGATGTGCTTTAAGGCCACGTTTAACGTGTAATTTCAGAACAGTGTGCTTATACAATCTTCGATAAAACGCCTTATAAATGAGAATTTTGCGGGAAGGCGCTTGAGTTACAGACTCAACGATTATAACCTCTCGTGGCCAAGACGATCAAATCTCTAAACATTCTCACAAACTGATGTTAACTGGGGCAGATGTGAGCGATATGGGCCAAATTTTTATTTGAAAACGTGAACTTTGTGCACTCGTTTTAAGCGTTGCAAAAGCGGATTTATTACATATTTATACGAATGGAAAAATTACACGACTGTACAGTGGCGCCATCTTTTGTCAATAACATTGTTAACCGTTATAGATTGTTCACTGGCGCTTGAAAACTTACCATATTTTCTTAGGTTAATTTACGTAGGCTTAGCTAATGTTTACTTTCTTGATAATATTTGTTTGTTCATGGTTTGTGCATTCTTTCGCTTGCTGCAGGTTTTAACGATATAAAAGACAACAGATGGCGCCGTTGTAGCATCGTGCGATTTTCGTAAAAAAAAATTAGCAATAAAATGCGGTTTTCGTTCATATCTAGCCTAGGCTTATATGGATTTGATGAATAACCATCATGCCTGAACAGTGACGAAATTCACACAGTAGAAAGAAATTATTTAAATGTAATGTATGCATGCACGATTTTTCGTCTTTTGCTAGTGTGGTATTGTCTTGTTACGAATTAATCGGATTCATTTGGGTTTCATGAATGAACTGTTGTCGGATCTGGTTTATGAGATACGCATGGAAGTTAAAAATCATGTAAATGTAATGTGTGCAGATGAGCTTGTTAGTTTTTACAAAATTTTTGGCGAGGGGGGGGGGGGTGAGAGCAAAATAACTTTAAAAAAAATTGAAAATGAGGTACCGCAGTTCAGCTAGGGGTCTGTCTAGAAGGAGGGTTTCCCAAAAAATAATTAATTTCCCGCAATTTTAGTACCTCTGAAAAGTTGTGAAAACTAAGTTTCACAATTTTTTTTTTACTTGGCATCAAACGCTTTGTCTACTTTTAACAAATTTAGGATCTGGAGATGGGGGTACTCCCCAGCCCCCACACCCCCGTGTGAGACACTAGTAGAGTCATAGTGATTGTTTTTGATCGCTTAAAACAAACTTAACTGAAACAAGCTACTGTCAGCCTTTCGTACGAACTTGACTGTATACTTCATGTTAAAAAATCACATGCCACGCGCACGATGTCAGCTCTGACAAGTCGATGCTTTTGAAAGGTTTGTCGTATGGCTATGGAATTTGATGCTTCCTCCATGGGCTGTACTTTAGATATTACTGGAATTTTCAGGATTTTCTTAGACGACCTTCAAATATTCAGGCAGATCGTACTTTAATGTGAAATCAAACTGCAATAATCGAAATAATTATTCTTTATGTGACTAGCATTAGTAAATAATGAGGAAGAACACAAGTTTTATGGTAGCCAGTTGCTTGTAAACATAGTACCTGTAAATAGCCAGTTGCTTGCAGGTACTGTACCTGTAAATAGCCAATAGCTCACCGGTACAGTACCTGTAAATAGTCGATTACTTACAGGTATAGTACCTGTAAATAGCCAGTTGTTTGCAGGTACTGTACCTGTAAATAGCCACTTCCTTTAATTATTGCCCAAAACAGTCGACATTCAAAGTTTCATTCCCGGCCACATCATGATATATCAAGTTCTTTTTGTCTAGATGGTCTCACACTGGGCTTCACAGCAGTAACCAGATGCTTTGTTTATATGCGCAAAACTCATTCAGGAATCTGATCCTAAGAGGACTAAATTCAGGTTTTGTAAATGTCATACGAACTGTTTGTGTATTATCAGGACTAAAGTGAATCATACTAATCAACAAATAAAAAAATTACTTCCAGTTTTCAATTCAGAGACAGAATTTCGAGATGGATGTGCAGTAAACTATCTAGCACATTTATTAAACTCCAGTAGCATTGAATAAAAATGTTGATATAGAATTACCAAATCAGATTGTGACACGCTAAAATACCATTAGGACTACTGCTCATACTGTGAAATGCCGCTCATACTGTGAAATACCGCTCACACTGTGAAGTCTGAATCATAGGAAAAACTTCCAGCAAGCATACACTAACTTTTACACTGTAGATAGTTCATTACTACCTAATTTTTGAATCAAAACAAACCAAACAACAGGAGATCGTCATCTAACCAGAGAAGCATCAACCTACTAAGAGCCTGAAGAAGACTGCTAAAAATTAACTAGATAATGATAATGAACTATCTACAGTGTGAAAATGAACGCAAGCTTGCTGGAAGTTTTTCCGATGATTGTGATATGCTAGTAAATGAAAATGTAATTTAAAGTTTTCAAAAGGGGTTTCAGAAAGCTGAAGCTCTACTGCTCACCTTTACCGACTTGGCCCTGGCAGTAACGCTGAGTAATAGGGCTTTGTCCATTAGTCTCAAATGTCGAGGGTTAAAAGTTCACTCAGGCAGACGACATCCTCCAAAAGGTAACAGAAATGGGTTTGTATCTCTATTTATGTAAGATTAATCGAACCCATTTAACTTGGTGTTACATTTTAATACCAAATTAGTTCTTAAAATAGAGTAGGGCCTAACCAAAATAGGTAGTTACTATCAGAGTTAACTACCAGATAGATAGTTACTATCAGAGGTTCTTCAAAATTGCCTACTAGAGATCGACCGGATACCGTTTTGCCGGATCCGGGTCGGTTCCGGATAATTTGATGTCAGTGCCGGACAGGTTCCGGATCCAGGTCGGTACCGAATACTGGGTAATTCACACACAAAAACGAAATAAAGTTGTTTATTTGTCCCCCTTATAAGTTGCAGCTATAGTGTAATTTTTGCTTTGTTTCACATTACTTTCTCACATTAAAAACTTAAAGTCTTACGCTATTAAGATTACCAGTAAAGTATAATTGCATGTAGGCTACAGAACTGTTTTTGCAATGTTGCCAAATTCTGCAAATTTTTTTTTAAACATTTTGGTTGCATTAAAAAAAATCAAAATCCCAACAGGTCTTTTATTTACGGCTTTTTTAGGTTGGTTTTGTTCTTTTTTTTTGCTTTCATTCCCTTTTAAATTGCTTTCGTTCCATTTTGTATTGCGCACAGTATAACAAAGACTGAAAGCAAAATAAAAGAACGAAAGCCAAAAAAAAAAAAAGGAACGAAACCAACATAAAATAAGCTGTATTTTTTTTTTTTCATTTTATGAACAAAACAACAACATGGAAGTCATCTTTGGTTTATCATGCTATTATTTCTTGTAAGTTTTTCGTGCTAGTTTTTGATGCCGTCATTAAACCGTCTTACTTTCCGAATTTAACCCCTTGGCGTCTAAACCACGATTTTATCGTCATTTCAAAACCGTTTCTAAAACTCCCGACGCACCCTCGATCCAAAGTCCTGTTTGCAAAGAAAAACCGCCATTGGATACGACAGGGGTGTAATTCTGACTTTGGTATTTTGGATTTATTTAAGTGAATATAATCTTTTAATTATCTCAACTGATGTTTTTGTTTGCCGTGTCGTCAAAATTGACGTGAAATTGCTTTTGTTTGCTAAACCTAGCCCCTGGTTCAAGCTGTCGTAACACAACAACGCAACGAACGCCGCCATCTTGGTCGCGTTGGAAAGCTGGGATTCTCCGACTGGTACGTGTATAGCATGTGATCAATCATCGCGGACGGGGCCAGTCACAAGTGACTTCATGCGAAGCGAGTCAAGGTCACAGTCACTGGACCTAGCATGTGCGCGTCTCTTGGTGGACAGCCGGCTGGGAGTGAGAGCGCGATGGCGGCCGTAAACGGATTGCTTTCAGCGATAATGAATATAAATTAGGAAATAAAACAACTTTAAACCACTTCTACGGTATTAAAAACTTTAAAAAAGTATGTCGGAAGCCGTAAACAACGCTGTAATGGAAGAATAACCAGAGGAAGTTATCATTTCAAGGTCTCCCATGTATTTCAACGGAAGGTGAATATTTTCGTAAAGCGGATTTACGTAGTCGAACTTTTTTTTTTTAAGTTATGAAAACCTAATACGATTGTCCCAAGTATATTTTCGTGCAAGAATTTACACTGTAATTATTACGTCTGCAATTTTTTATACCCGTAGATTGCTTAGTTATTTTCCTACGATTTATTTTACCGAGGCAAGCAACATGTTTACGGCGACAATGTTTTGGTTGTGTTGTAACCGGTATCCGGCTCAATCTAATTGCCGGATCCGGATCTCACCGGAAACCGCATTATCCGGCGCCGAATCCGGATATATCCGGACTCAGTCGATCCCTATTGCCTACCTACACTGTCATGGTTCTCCACTGGCCTTGGCATCCATGTTATTGTTTTGTTTGCTACCCACTGGATGTTAGCCCAGGAGGAGAGCTCCTGTGCCCTCAGTACCGCAGAAGGGCAGGAGAAGTTTTTGCGTCAGAGTGAGAGATTAACGTCTGACGAATTGAAGTTTTCGCTCGGTTAAAAGTGACCTAACCGAGTTATTCTAGGACTGCAAAGTCTACCAGGAGTTACCCAGGGTGCCCCTTACAAAGTGACATCCGAACAGTGACTCAAACTCTGGACCGACCATTGCAACAATATTGCAACACTATTTGTGCTCCTTGCAACAACACTACGCGTGTTCCTTTTTGTTTGCAAATGGACCAAACTTTCTAGATATAAAAAAAAAAAATGCAGTTTTGTGCATTTTGATCTACATTATTTTGCAGAATCCCTTATTCCTCTTACAGAAATATTCCGAATAGTTGTAGCTATCCAAAGAGTATACATTTTTTTTCAGTATCCATGCATTAGAACTGGCTATACAGTAAAACCTCTTTAATACGAACTTTAAGGGGACTGCTAAAAAATGTTCTTATTAACCGTAGCTCTTATTAAACGGACGAGAGAAATTGGACTGAAAATTTAAAAAAATGTAGCTTACCGGTATACGGTATTTTCTTTTCATTCGTCCTTGACCTTCGCGTTTGCACAAATGGAAAAAATTCGTTATCACTTCCCAAGATGGAGTCAACTAGCGATTGATGTTTTGCGTGAAACAAAACGAAATTCAAGGGGGAGGAAAAAGAAACCGTTACGAACAGCAAATTCGTAAAAATAAGCTAGAATTGTAAATATTTGTTCGTCTTATCCGTACTTTCGTATTAACAGAGTTCGTTATAGCCGTATATATTTAGTGCTGACTGAGTAGCTGACCAACCAAAATCTTGAAAAAAGTTCTTATTAAGCGGGACTTCTTGTTATCCGAGTTCTTATTAACGAGGTTATACTGTATTAAGTTTTAAACTTACTTCTGGGACAGTAAATGGAATGGGTTGATTGTTCTCCTTTAACAAATTCGCCAAGTAGATCATAGTTTGGGCACTTGGTTGAACATCCTCTTCTTGCATGGTTGTCCAAACATCCAACGCCTTCACATGATCATTAGCACGGCCTGAAAGAATTGTGGTAAATTACAGCCTAAACATCCAGCTTCTTCATATGATCATTAGCAAGTCCTGAAAGAATTTGTACTTAATTTGTTAGTACATTAGTAGATAACCACTTCCACATTAGAGAAACACTTAAATTATAACTAGTAATAACTAGTAATAGGCTGGTACCGATGAAAGTAAACATCCTACAATCGTAATTACATGTTATTGGCGAAGCAGAAGGAGCAAAGCGAGCGGACACCAAATTGCAAAATGTTTGTTGATTGGTTGCCCTACTGTAGTGTGGGTAAAGCCCAAACGACAGGTCGGATTGGAAGGAAATTTGCTGCATTGCCTGAAACAGGGCCGTAGCCAGCCCCCCGCTACAGGGGGGGGGGGGGGTAAATTTTAGAAATTTGTGAAAGTCGCCGCCGCACCAAAAAAAAATTATCTTTCCCACCTCTGGCTTGAAGATGACGCTTATTACTATACTCTTATGGAGGAGCTCCACACCGCATGCTAACTCACGCGCTCATTGAGGCCAGCGAAAGATAAGATATTATTTCCTAACTAGTTGTGCCCGTGTGCATGCTGCGCACCCCCGCCTCCCTCCAGATGTTTAGTCTTTGGGTTTAAATTTATCAAACCGAAGACCTAACATGTGAATGGCTCCCATAAATGCCCTCCCCCCCACAATTACTTTAACCCCCATCCCCACACTCCTGGCCCCTCCCGGATTCGCATACGTGTGCCCCATACACGCTTGCCCGCCTCCCCCTCCTCGAAAACGTCACCCCGTGACATTCTCCCTTTGGTGCAGCCCCGGAAAAGTCGCTGGCGTTGTGTTTGACGGAAGGCTAAAAAATTTGTATCACTGAGAAATCCAGCATTCAGCAAGCAAGTAATCCCATGTTTAAGTTAATCCTTTTAAACAATTCACTTCGGTAGCGCGTATTGCCCGCCACACACACTTGCCCTGGCACCCTCTCCCGTACCTCCCCCCCCCCCCTCGACATTTGCCTTTTGGTGCAGCCCCGGAAAAGTCGCATGCGTATATTTGACTGAAGGCTAAAAAAAGCCCTGAGAAATCCAGCATTCAGTACGCAAGTAAGATTAAGTTAATCCTTTAAAACAATTCACCTCGGTACCGTGCATTGCGACATTGTTGCAAGCAACGATTGTTGCCACCTACTTAAAAACAATTCAACTCCTTTCTGGAAGTGAGAATCATATCAAAAACCAAAACTGGTAAAAGGGGCCGCCAAGTTCCGAATGGTTCGGCCCTTCAAAGGAGTGATATCAACACACCAAAACATTCGCCAAGTTAATCGCACCGCTTAATAGTTCGAAGGTTAAATGAAAACTAGAACATTTCAAGTAGCAACGTTCAAGTTTTCATTTAACGTCCAAAGTATTATTCGGTGCGATTAAGTTGGCAAATGTTTTGGTGTGTTGATATCACTCCTGTGAAGGGCCGAACCATTCGGAACTTGGCGGCACCTTTTTACAGTTATGGTTTTTGATATGACATCAGTCCTTTTTTTTAAATTGTGTATTTGATTCAACTCCACTACCGTGCAGCTATGTAATAAAGTGGCACATCAACAAGAAATTGGTTTTCCACAATTTGATACTACCTATAGGCCGAACCATTCTCAACTTGGTCACCTCTTTATAGGTTTTTTGGTTTGTTTTTAATTTTGTTGTAATTTGTTTTATTTCGTTAGTTTTGGTGTGCTGATATCACTCCTTTGAAGGGCCGAACCACTCTCAACTTGGTGGCCTCTTCACCAGTTTTTGGCTTTGTTTATTTTGCTTTGTTTTTAGAGTTGGTTTATTTTTCGTGAATTGGATGTGAATACAATTTCTTTGGCAATGTTGTTTAGATTTATCGTGCTACACTAGTGTGTGTCTAAGCACGCACGTCAGTATACACGTTGTCATTGTCCAAACTTTGGCTGTCCAATGAGAGACGATGCCGACAATACTAACAATGGTTATAACAATATTTCCGTACTTACGCGCCATCCCACACCATCCTCGTTACACCCCTAGGCTCCAACCCATAAAAAGTACGCAGTTCGTATCGTAGTGCAGCCATTCGTCCAATTTCATAGCTGGAAGACTTCCCGTTATCTTGGTATCGATGAATAATCACCCTATGGAAATTAACCCTATGGGATGAGCGGACTAGAGTTAGCTAACTAGTAGCTAGTTAGCTAGCTAGCTAGTAGCTAGCTAGTTATACATTTTCAGCGTTATTGAGGGTCAGATTTTGCATTGAAAGCAGCTGCTAGCTGGCATTCCTACACGAGTTAATGTTTGTCAGGTGGGCTCTTGATTTCAGCACAATTTAAGCTTTTGTACCGCATTATTACTTTCCCCCAAATTCATGAAATGTGCACAACTAATCAACTATGCTTCAAGATATAAGACACTGACGCTATGGCGCCACGCTACATTGGTTTACAACCTCGAGAATTGAATTGATGTGATGTTTGTTGTGATGATTGTTGCCTAACTTGGAGCGACAGACTAGTGTGTGTCTACATTTAGGAAATTGATGCGCCTTTCCATTGTATCAGGCTGCCAATCGTCGTTTGGTTTAAAGTTGTCTGGTTTTTTTTTTTTTTTAGCTCAAACGCCGATAATGGCACAGTCCACGCGACTAAAACTTTGTTGGCCGCTTTGGCACCACAACAATACCAAAAAACGAACCCAAAAACGGTGCGGCAGGTCTGGTAAGTGGCACCATCTCTTCGAAGACTTTGGAAAAAGTGTTATGACCCGAACTTGTAATCCAAGGCCGTCAATAGACGGCGACATGGCAGGTTTGGTAAGCGGCGCTATCTGTTCGAAGACGTTGGAAAAGTGTCCCAACCCGAATTTGAAGGCGAATCCCGTCAACAGATGGCACGATAGGGTGGGGTACTTGATTGTACGACGGAATGGCATGGCCGGTGACTTGGCCGCCTGCTCCGTATTATATATGTAGATTCTATGCTCTTACATAGGCGATCTTACGTTGTAAAGTCAGCTGCTTCTCACGACGTTGATGTCAGTGAGTTTCAGTTTGATTATTGCTGGTTTGGCAGTATGGCGTCGTACGCTAACAAAAAGCAAGAAAGCAGAAGTAGCAAGCAATTCATTGCACAATTACTTCAGAAAGCGGTAAGAACCTGACCCAAACAACGCTATTGAAATAGCAGAAGCAACAAGTGGTGGTGATACAAATCATACAATTCAAAGTGTTTCGGCGGACCACGGCTTACAAACCGTGAGTGTGGATGTCAGTCATTGTGTATTGTACGTCAAGGGAAATGTGGGGGGTGGGGGGGGGGGGGGTGGAGTCTAATTGCATGGGAAGTGTGATACTGTAATTTCACAATGGTTCTGACTACAGGAACACTGTTTACAAAGATATCAAAGTTTCGTTTAAAAAAGTTGTCATTAATGCAGCGGGGGGTAACATAAAATCCTGGCTACGGCCCTGGCCTGAAACCTTCAAAAGTATTATTGAGCTCGAAAGAGAATTACTAATTCCGTGATGATGTAATACTGTAAGCTCCCTACAGACTAAAAATCGGTAAGTTTTTTAAGTTACATTCTTAAAACTGGAAAACCTGCCCAGAAAATTTTAGTGTGACCCAAGTTAGTATCACCAACTAATTTTAAGTAATAAGAAATATGGCAAAGGCAAAATAATAAACATAAACATAATTTTAATCGGCTCCGCATGTAATGGGCCCAGAGCCTTTTAGTATAAAATTATGTTCAGTGAGAAATAGAAAAATACAATCCAAAATTCAGAGAGGGTCTACGTTTCTTTTCTAACCACTAGTGCATATAAATTACACGCTATATTTTTTAAGACGGTGACAGGAAAACTTTTTCTGATACAGTTTGACACTTATACAGATTTATCATGTATTGTCCTAAAATAAACTTTAATACTTTCCCAGTGTAATAATTTTTGAAGTTTGTTAAACGAACCCCATAAAATAGTGCCATAGTAAATTGGATTTTGCTAACTAATAAAAAAAAAACCGAAGCAAGATATATGCTTGGATTAGCGACCCACAGCCTAGCAAGGTACCTAGTTCGTGGACAAGATGGTGTTGGCATGGATTGCACAACAGCGTGCCTAGAGAAAGAAAGTTGTAGCCTACTAGAAAGTTTTTTTAAATGAAAATTAATGGTTATTTGTTTTTTTGAGCATGGGAAAGCGTAAAAAGGCACTTTTAGCATTAATTACTGAAGGTAGGTATTTTGCAGATAGTAAGAAATTATTTAAATGATGTATTCAAACATAAATATCGGCACAAAAAAAGGCTGAGTTATTAAATATTACCACTATCTGTAATTTTTAATCAAAACCAGAAGTTATGGTATTAAGTGGGGAGAGCCCTAAAGGCCTTGAAACGAGTAAGGTGCTTCATTACTTCAAGCTAGGGCTGACTGGGGTAGAAATGCATTTCTCTTTCGCAGAATCCTCCTCACTGTGTTACGGATTGGGATCTCTTCCTTAACCGACGGTGCATTTTTATTACCCCACCAGCTCATTAACGCAATCATTTATTCAAATTATTGCGTCACTTCAGCTCTACCCAATGTCCCCCTTACCTGCTCGTGTCCACTCACTCTTTTTCTTGCCATTGGCACATGCAGTCAGAAAATCTTAGGCTAAGATTATAGCATTGCAAGCGGACATTGATCCGCAAGATTGTTTTCACAGTTGAAACTGAAGTGCGCCATCCTTCCAAACAAGCAGCGTGGATACGAGGCTACGCGGTTGGTGGTGAGCAATTTTCTTTCGAGGCTGGTTGGAGAGTATGCAAATAGCGACCGACGTGGCGTCGGAAAATGAGGGGTGAGCGATAAATGTGGCGGTCTGTCAGGCCTGCCGAGTACGTCTGCACACGGATGTAATTGCTTACTAAGAGCGTTTAGGCTGTAGTTTACGGCGAATTAGCAGGTTCGTCGAGTTTATTTGTTCTTTTTTTTTTTCGTAACGAATTGAGGAGAGTCGAAGTCGGTAATTGTGCAGAAAGAGTTTGTTGTTGGTTTTTTGGGCGGAGCGGAAGGCATCGGCTCTGATATCTGTGAGTTGACAACCTTGGTTATGTGAGTGGTAGCGTAGATTGTGTAAAAAACGCTGGAATAACGCCTGGAAATAATGAGCACGTGGCGTGCTGGGAGTTTGAGAGGCCATCGGGCGGATTAAGCTGCCATTGGAGCGTCACCGGCGGTGTCGGATATTGTTGATGGGGCTGGTCTAGAGTTGGGAAGTGCGCCACCGCTGAGGGCAGTTTCGGCGAGACAACCATTTTTTGATGATGCGAAGGAAATTGCACCGAAATTGAGCGAGATGTTGGCTCAGGGAGTAATTGAAAGAGTGAAACATGGGACCGTCGGATTTACATCACCTATTTTTTCAATGGCAAAGCCAGACGGATCGGTCAGGATAATTTTAAATCTGAAGGGCTTGCATGAGTTTGTAGTGGTGCGGAAGTGCTATTTAGACACACTACCCAGGATAGTGGAATATTTAAGACCAGGATGGTGGATGGCGACCATCGATCTATCTCGGGCGTATTATGCAATGACAATAAAAGACGTTGCGCGACAGTTGTATATGTTTTCCTAGCAGGGTAGCCTATACCGCTTTTGTGTGTTACCGTTCAGTTTGGCTTCAGCCCCGAAACTGATGACAGTAGTGCGGTGGTTCATGCGCCGCAGGCGGGGTGTTGATTTTTGTTTATCTGGATGACTTTGCGGTGATAGGTCCGTCTGCAGCCAGTGTGCGGCGGGACGTGCGGACGGCGTTGGAGACCTTGCGGAAGTTAGGTTTTTACCGTTGCAGGTTTTGCAGTTTTTTGGGTATGAATTTGTTTCTGGTAACTGCCCGTTTCGTGCTGCCGCCAGAGAAGCAGACTCGTATCTTGTGGTTGGTTGCGACGCTGCAACAGAACCCGGTCACTGTCATCAAGGGACTTCAAAAATTGTTAGGTCTAGCGGAAAGATTGTTGTGTGCCGTGAAGAGCGGCAAGTTGCACACACGCTGGTAGCAACATGATCTTGTGACCTGGTGTCGTGTGGAGATGCATGGTGGAAGCCTTCTCGCAAGGGTCTTGCGATGATTTGAACTGGTGGGCTACGACTCTTGAGTCGTCCGGTGGTAGAAAAATCGTGGGTCTAGATGGAGGCCGCAGTGGTGATGATAACGGATGCTTCAGACATAGGCTGGGGACCAGCAAAAGTGGTTGCGCAACCGCAGGAAGGTGGCAGCCCAGCAAGGCGGCCTTGCAAATAAATGCGAGGGAGCTGTTGGCTATGCTAAAAGCGCTAGATATCTTTGGAGACCTGGTCAGGGGACAGGTCGTATGCATCCTTTCGGATAATGTGGTGGCCATTTCATACGTGAATCATCAAGGGGGAACACAGTCCCAGATGCTAAATGTCATGATCCGTAGACTGGAGCGGCGTAGGAATCAGTTGGGTTGTGTAGTACTGGTGCATTCGTGCCTGGGAAGTGGAACGTGACAGCGGATGGGCTATCTCGAGTATTTTGTGACAGGTTTGACTTCCGATTGTGTACCCGGACGTTCCAAAAGATTTGTAGGGGTTTGAGACGCCAGACGTGGATTTGTTCGCATGAAAAGCTACGGCCCAATTGCAGCGATTTGGGTCGTGGGGATGATGCCCAGGGGCAGAGTTTGTGGATGCGTTCAGTGTGAACTGGGGAAGATTTTGTCCTTACCTTTTACCCCTGTGTCCTTTGATCGGTCGTTGCATAGACAAGCTGGTGGCAGATAGGGTATGGCGGGCTGTACTGGTAACACCGGACTGGAAGTGTGCAGCTTGGTTTGTCAGGATATTGGCCTGGGCCAAGAAGGGGCTGTATAACCTGAGGAGCACAGGGGCTCTTCTATGGGACCCATATTTTGAGGCAGAAGTGGCTAAACAGTGGGGTCCCTGGGTGGTTTGGGGGGTAGGTACAAATTGATCATCGAGCGGGACCAGCGGGCCTTCACAGCTATCTTTGAAGGGATTCCGAAGACAGTGCACTACTTACTAATCTATCCCAATCTGTAACACAGTGAGGACGATTCTGCGAAAGAGAAATGAAGATTCTCCCAGAGAACTTGTTCTCGCCAGGAGAATCTAAGTTCTCAGAGTCGAATCCGACAAAACTGTTTTACAAACACGGCCCGCCCGCCCCCCTGCACGGAATCGAGCATTCACTGCAAGAAAAAGAGTGAGTGGATGCGAGCAGGTAAGGGGGACGTTGGGTAGAGCGGAAGTGACGCAATAATTTGAATGAATGACTTCGTTAATGAGCTGGTGGGGTAATAAAAATGCGCCGTAGGTAAAAGAAGGGATCCCAATCTGTAACACAGTTTTGTCGGATACGACTCAAGAGAACTTAGATTCTCCTGGCGAGAACAAATTCTCTGGGAGAACCTTCATGTTTCACCTTTTAACTTAATGCCAGTTCACGCGCTGCTTTTAGCGTTACTTTGATAAAATAGGATTCTGGCAATTTTGCATCAACTCGCCTGGAGCCAGAAAACAAAATTCACACCTTCTCTCCCAAACGATTTTGTGACAAGCGATGCAATATGAAGCGAGTTACAGCATGGACATTACCACGTGTATTCATTTACAAGCTCCTGTTGATACCCATCCCACTGGAACCCATAGCCAATACAGATACCAGCACAGCCTTATTGCAACGAGGACTCACCATATGCCTTCAGTAAGTAGAAATAGAGGCGATCCCGGTCAACATCAAACAGCTCTTTTGTGATGGATACTAACTGCTCCAACTTGTCAATCTGAAAATTGAAGTAGGAATTGCAACTAAAGTTTACGGAAACTTGAAATAGGATGAAAACAACCTTAGAGGAGTAATGAGAAGAGATTGTTGTTAAGATGGTAGCCACATGGAAAGACAATGAATAGGAAAAAAAGGAGAATAATCCTAAGAAACCTTGGGATTGCTAAACAATGCGAAAAGGCATGGGATGTTCTGGAGAGTGCGATAAGATAAGCTGTAAGGAGAATTTGCAAACTCAGATCCTGCTTATTGCGATCGAATTGCCTATATTTTTAATATTTGTGCATAATTGTTATATTCATTTATGATAATATTTCTTAGTATACAGAATTCATATTGTAGAGCAAAAACTACTGAGACATACGTACATGTATTTTTACTATTTTGTAGCTAAGCACGTACATCCCCATGTAAGCTAGCACAGCATTTTGGAATTAGGTAATACTTCTGCATAGACGCCATATACGGTATTGTGCAATACCCAGACGAGCTGTTTCAATACTCCCTTATAATAGGCAGCCAACCAGAGCTCTGGCTGAGAGATGATACTGGTACCAGACACCCAACTGTGCACATCAATCACTTCTTACCAGTCTTAAGGAAGGCCTTACTAGACAGTTGATCAACAGATCATTCCGTATGTACTGCATTCAAATGCAGGGATATACTGGTCTGGGCGTCTTGGAGCGAATGCTAAATGGGCCAACCGGTTTGGGAGCCAAATTTTTATTTTACTTGTTGGACCACTAACTGTGCTAAACATGTTGCTGATGCTAGCCACTTGTGTTATCTTCATTGCATGGTGCACCCCTTAAACCTGTTGGAGGATTGAAATACTAAAAACACATCTGAATCTAAAGACACTTAAGCACAAGAAACTGTATGCCATTAACAGAATTATAAAAACTAGTACCGTGCTAATAAAATCTTTTTACTTATTTCAAATTTTCAAAGCCTGTAGCTGGCTGGAGCACCACATGAACGTGGAATGGGATGCTACGAATAGAGGTTCGGCATAATGCATTTACAACCAAACGAGCCAGTGTAAGCTTTAGTCACTGGTCATTGTATATAGCAAAGTGCTTGGATTTTGTACTCTAACTCAAGGTTGTGATTTAATAACTGTTAGTTGTGACTATTGTTGACCATATGTAATTAGACTTACCTTATTTTCCTCCACCATGCGTTGGCACATGTTGTCCAAACGAGCATGTTTTGCACGAAGACCGGGTGTCTGTAAAAAAGAACTTGAGTGACTTGTACTGCGACATGGAAGGCAGAATACAAAGACAAATCAAAACTAAAAATACAAAAGTTTGAAGCCATCTTAAAATCCATCCAATAGTGAATTTTCCAATATTATAAGCAAACATCTAAAATGACTCATTTTCTCTTTACCAAATACCAACCATCAATTATCGTTAGCCGTTTTACACTGCTTTATTCACCCTCTGGACTACAACGTTAACACAATGAAGGCAAAGTGTAAGATTTGTTACAGACAGTGTAATCAGAGCACATATTGCAAAGCATACCTGGGTTGTGAAAGGGTAAAGGAGACCACACGATTAAACTCAATACAGATGCTAAAAAATCAAAACATTTGGTTTCCCCATTCCTAAGCATGAATGAGGGTAAATTTTTACCCAAGAATACTAACCCAATTAAAAATTTGCATTGTTGTCTATTTTAGACAAATTGTCCTAACAAACATAAAAAATTCGTGATACTCACCACCACCGAACGTTGGACATATCTTCGCACTTCAAGTGCCACGCGCATGCTCAACGGAGATCATCTTGAATTTTTAAAGTGCATCGGTGGTGGCCTCAATGAGGAGAGGTAGGGATAAAATCGTTTTGGTACGTATTCAGGGATAAAATCTGATTTACACCCATTCAAGGGTGAGGAATGGGGAAATCAAACGTTTTTACCCCAGAATAACTCCACAATTAAAAATTAGCATTGTTGAGACTTCGACAACCAGGTTGGAGGCTAGTTGCCATCGTCAGCCTCCAGTTTAGTTGGTGGTGCCCTTGCTTCTGCTTTGAAACTTCTGGGGGGTGGCGAGAAGGCCAAGGGAAGACAAGGCAGTGGCTTGGGAGGACATGTCTCGTAGGTAGTGTGATGTGAAGGTAGTAGCGCATTTGCAGGAGGCATCCTACAGGATTTCTTCCATAGGATCAGTGTTGTAGGCAGACCATGATGTGGAGATTGCACAACAGATCGTGGGCAGTCGTTTTGACATTCTCAGTTACAGAGGCTTCACCATACTCTTCACAAGCAAAAGACCCCTGCTCTGATCCAGGAGGCTACCATAGAAGGGTAACCTGATGAGACTTGGATCTAAAGGGAAGGAATAGTTCAATTCGGCCCTTCCTGAACTTGGACTCTCTTGTTGCATTCAAGTAGTAGCGCAATGCCCAAACCGGACATTGTAACTTCTCATCTTCGTCGCCGGCGAGGGGGCAGAGAGCATGGATGAGGAAAGATTTGAATGACCCAGACAAAAATTGAGTCTTAGCCCAGAATGAGGCTCATGGCAACAGCCATACCAAGCTAGGTCCAAAAAGAAGTTGGTCTTCATTTGTGTTTAAAGCTTGAATTTCACTACATCTTTTCCGAAAGCTAAGACTACCAGGAAGACAATCTTCTTATTAGAAGTCTAAATATAGCTTGACCCAGAGGTTGTGAGGACAAGAGGTAGATATCACTTCGGGAAGAGCTTTCTTGTAACAGGTCTTACCACACTGAACGCCTTGCTTCACTTGAGAATTCCAAGTCTGCAAAGACCTGCTCAGCTCTGAAGACAGAGTTCATTGCTGAGCAAAACACCTTCATTGCTGATATGTTAAGGTCAGCATAGACCATCGAAGAAATCAGTTAGTTGGGCTGGGATTAGAGTTGTTACCACAGCACCATCGAATCCACTTTCTTTCATACCTTTGAAGTTGCTACCTCTTGAAGCACCCAACGATAAGGTTGGCAACTTTCCGAAATTCCAGCTGCCTGGAGGATAGTAGACAGTCATGAAGTTTTAGGACTGACTGGGCCTTTTCTGCATCAGAAGGTTTACTTCGAAGGGTAGCTTCCTTGGAAAATCGACGAGAAACGCTAGCAGAGAAACGAACTACGGTTGAGCTGGCCAATATGCCGGGGCTACTAAGATGAACAGACCTTCTGCCATTGCAGTCTTCTCCAGGATTTGTGGAAGAAGGAGGCAAGGAGGGTAGAGGTATGCAAACATCTTGTTCCAGGACGTCAACAACGTGGCCGTTGCCCAAGGCTGGAGATCTGGAAAGGGGCTCATGTAGCTTGGCAGACGGTTGTTCTGGTTTGTTGAAAACAGGTTGATCATAGGTGTGCCCCAATGGGCAGAGATTGTTTTGCAAATTGCCATCTTCAGTGACTATTCCGTTGCCGGGATCTTGCCCTTTCTGGAAAGCTCGTCCGCTAGAACACTGCAGGTTCCCAGGATGCGTAGGAAATTCTTCACGTTTGACTTAGCTGCTAGGAGAAAGATCAGATCTGCTTGGCAATTAAGATCTTCCAAGTGTGTTCCTCCTTTGTTCAGATAGGCCACGGCCATGGTGTTGAGTGTCTGAATGAATAGTCTTGCCCTGAAGAGAATCTTGGAAGCGAAATGTGGTGTTGTTATTTGTGGCACCACAATGGCCGCTTCAAAATAGGTTCCCGATTGTAAACCCTCCAAGCTTTCCATAACTACCCTACTAGATCAGCTCCATTATATTGTACTTAATTGTATGCCATATACATTGTATACTTCCTGTCACATGACTATGACTGTAGCTATATAACCCCTGCTCACAGAAAGTAAAGCCGTCTCTTCAGTGGTAGCTTACACCTCAGTTGTTTGTCAGTTTATTCTTATGCCATAGGTTACCCACGCAGTATTGTAGGACCATATTCCTACATACACTACACGAAGCATGGCAAAGTAGATGGCACACAACTTCACATTGATGTGGGGTTTCGTTCTTCTCCATTCCAAACCCCTCCTGTGGTGGACGTGTTGATATTGCGCCCCATCCAGTGTTAGAAGCATCCAAGATAAGTGTCAATTCTAGATTCCCTTCATTCATCGGGACCTCTCCCCCAGGGTAACGTTAACAAGGTCGCATCACCAGAGGATTTCTTTTTTCGTGAAGGCTGGTGACATTGACAACATTAGCAGGTACGGGTCTTTAGACTGGTCTTCAGTGAGTCCAGTGTTTTCCGCAAGCAATGTAGAAGACGTGCCATCCATCGGCCGTAATAGGTCTGCCGCAGCATCTTGGCGTCCGATGACTGTAGCATTTCCTCAATGAGAACTGCTGATAATCCAGGAGATCGATGATCCTTTCTTTGATGGACGGGAACCTGTCAGGGGTGGAGCTGATGACAAAGTTCTATTGGTCGAAGACTGCTCCTAGGAAGGTAAACTTTCCAATTGGTATCAGACGTGACTTCTGGATGTTGCTTCCAAACCCCATGTTGAAAAGGAAGTCTGCCGTTCTCTGCAAGCCTTGAAGGATCTTCACTGTGTCTTAGTTTTGGAGAGCCACTCGTCCAATTAGGCATGCGTAAGGGAGGATTCCTCTGGAATGAAGAGTTGCAAAGCTCTGAATTAAGCCGAAAGGCAGAATCTGAAAGTGGTACACAGTCTTCCTGAAGACAAAGCGAAAGAGATGGAGGATGTTTGGATGCAGCGGAACGTGAAGAGAACCATCCTCCAGGTCTATCAAAATGGTGAATTCCCTGGTTTTCATCGATTTTCGGATTGAAGAGTTTTCCATCTTGAAACCTGTGTGTTTTCTATGAAGATGTTCAAAATCTGAAGGTAGAAGATCAAACTGTTTCCTCCCGTCTTCTTTGGAACAACTTTCCCACTTTCCTTTAGGCTGTGGTTGGGACTTCTTTGGTTAAGCTTGATGACTTGAGGTGGCAGGTTTAAGCTCATCATTGAGAGAGGGAGTGATCTTTAGAATTTCACCTCTGAAGAGTCTGGGCCTGAAAAGTGGAACGGGTCCTCGATTTTTGGATTCTTGTTGGTGAAGACCACTGGCAGAAGCAAGAACGGCATCCCGACAGTATAGCATGGACTTCACAACTCTCATCTGCCAATGCAGGGCCTCCGTTGAAACTTCAGCGGCTTTGCAGAGTATGCTGATGCTTCCTCAAGTTTCTTAGTATCAAATTCACCTGAACAATTTGGATCACAGGTGGCTTCAATGCAAGCAGCTGCAGCGATGTGCATCATGTCAGCATAGGATGCCTCACGTATTCCCATGTGCTGTATCTCTTCCAACGTCTCAAACTGCTTATAAGAGACTGACATCTGCTTCGAATCTTGAAGGCTGTACTGAACTGAAGGGGGCAAGTTCTGGACGGAAGTTACTTTCATCAAAGCATGCAAACTGGTCAGTGCGGGCAGCCTTGACATTAAAAAAGAAGTTTTTTAATCCTTTTGCAGGTGGCCCGGTGGGGCCGTCGAGTTGAATTCCGGTTTCCAGAGAACACCACCATGACGTAATAAGGAGCGAAACACCAAGGTTGACTAAGAAACTCTAATGGGAGGTGGTTCTTGCTTGTTACGACAAAGGGAAAGGAGCATAGTTCTAAAGCCTTAGTTCTTGATTGTTTGTGTCGAAGGTTGAGGAGGTCACAGATAGTATTCAGTGGGGGCGTTCTCATACATGACAAGAAACGCTGCATCCATACGAATCTTAAGGGAGGAGTTGGCTTCATCCTTTTAAGAGCAAACCTAGTTCAAGTTGAAAACTTTGTTCCATTCCCATGATATGTTCAATAAAATCAAAATAGGAGGGGGCAGGGGAGAGCAAGGTCTTCCACTAGAGGTCAAAATCACCTCAGCAGGTAAATCAAGGATGACAATTTCACTCTAAGTGGTATGCAAAACACTGTCTGCTTTAACAAACGACTTCTTAAACTCAATAAACATGTTCATGAAGTTGCTAGCCCGACGATCAGAGCAGCAAAAAATTGTGAACTAGTAATTAGACCTTCACGGAGGGCATGGTCCAAATTGGGGTACACAGACGATGCAGTAATAGTAGTGGGAATAATTCGTTGACTGGGTCGGGTGCTTGGAGTAGGAGTTACAGCAATGTTATCGTAATTTATATTACAATCCTAACCTGCCTCATACTTGGAGTATGAGTGGTATCCGATTGAGATGAGCAAGTTTCACTTCGTGTTGCCTCGCACGTTCTCTGGATTTCTCTCGACAAGCCAAAATGATTTTCCAGCTGGCTCTTGAAATCTTATGGAAAAATTCAACGTAAGGGTTAGAATTAGGACTGCACGGCCTGCTAATCAAGCAGTGGGGCTGTTATGTCCAAACTATAGTTCTTAAATTGTGGGCACACAAGTGGCGATGAAAAAGGTGTTGGATGACGACATCGCACAAAAAGGTTTGCAAAGGCATAGAAAATGAAGCACAGCAACGTGAAAACGGTAAACAAGGCCGATGGGCCAAATCATATCAATAAATATGGAAAAAAACGTTAAAAAAGGAGAACAGCGCCAACGACACAACCGTTTCATAACACGTCCTGACAAAAGATATGATCTCCGTTGCGCATGCGCGTGACACTTAAGGTGCGAAGAGACGTCTGACCCAAGGTTCGTTGTAGTATCGTGGTTTTTTTATTTTTGTTAAAAACATCGTTAATTTGAGTACTGTGAAACGCCATAATGTCAACAAAACTCGGAAAAATTCTGGAAAAAAAATTACCGCACACTTTCACAATCAAGGCAACAGCTTCGTCCAGTGAATTTTCGATAGCTTGAGCTGCTATCTTCTTCGGGCCTCGATAGCAGCTCAAGCTGTCGAAAATTCGCTGGACTAAGCTGTTGTCCTGATTGTGAACGTGTGCGGTAATTTTTTTCTGGTATTTTTTTCTGGTAATAAGGAAAATTCGTCAAAATCGACAATAATCCACGTTTTTAACCGGGGAAAATTCTGGAATAAAAATCAAAACGGCTCAAAGTGCTGAAAATTTTCACACAAACGACGTTGGCTCCTTCCCTCAGCCCCATTCCAACCTCAAAAGTAAAGATTCTCCCATCCTCAGACGAATATAAAATCAGCCTAGCAATGGCAAGACAACAAATATTAACTACTCAAGAAGAGCTTAGCTTTCTGTGAAAGACAGGATTAGCTACAAGAAGCAATTCTTACTTCTAAAATTTTCTGGGCTTCCTTGAACCTGTTGGCTTCCAAGAAACTATACGCCAGGTCGTACAAAGTGTTCATCTCGCCGTGAATTTCTGTGTTTAAATCCATAACTGTGGAACAAAATAAAAAATACAAATAATGTTAAACCTTAACACAGAATACAACACTTAACCATCAAACCCCCCCAAAAAAAGTCAAAATCTACTGGCTAATTTTGGTTTCTATTGCCTGAACAAAAAGACTAAAATAGCAGGGCCTGCACCTGGTTGATTTTAGTTTTTATTGCCTAATAAGAAAATATACATTACCTGTTTTTTACTAGTAGTTTCCCTCCTTTGGAGCTTTTATTTCCCCTAGAACGAAAGGTGTTTTCCCTGCCGGGATCATAACTACTGCGCGTGT
Organism: Lithobius niger; assembly: GCA_023313725.1. Taxonomy (NCBI): domain Eukaryota; kingdom Metazoa; phylum Arthropoda; class Chilopoda; order Lithobiomorpha; family Lithobiidae; genus Lithobius; species Lithobius niger. The sequence goes on from JAHWFP010066567.1 coordinate 77,842, forward strand.
CCGGAACGGGGTTCGCCTATATATACGGAACGCAGTCATCTTTCTTCCTGCCCACATGATCTTAGGTTCATCAGAGGGGAGGCAGGGCGGCAATAAAAACTAAAATCAACCAGGTGCAGGCCCTGATATTTTAGTGTTTTTATAGCCGACGAAAATATATATTACCTGTTTTTTACTAGCAGACTTCGTCACATTGGAGGAGGGCTAGGTTCAGGAGACCCGCGTTACGAGCCGGCGGCCCTAAGAAACGTATCCTGGTGAAGACAACCAAAAATTACCCTATCCTAATCCCCGGGAACCACGGTCCCATGGGGAGAAGAGGAACTTGTCAAGTTAGGAAGGGCAATTAACAGGTCAACACCGCAGGGCTAAGGTAGATATTCAAACTTAATGAAAACCTTCCTACCTTAGAATAGGATGAGGTGAAGAATCTTCCGGAGGCAGGAACGGTGAGCCGAACAGGAATGCTGACAAGGCACAGTAGCGATGCAGGATGGAACAGGTGTAGGGACTTCATTGAAGAACGGGGATGGTAGGAGAGAGGTATGTGATTGGTAGCAGAAGGAATCGTTTTTAATCGGTGCACGGGGAACGGAAGGGTGACGCATAAAGCGGAGGGCCGATGTCCACCAGGGGAATGGTAGAATACTCTAGTTTTCTTCCTCTCTCTTCTTTTTTGAGTGTGCAGGAACGTCGAAACGAAGCTTGAAGGCGGCTTTTGAGGTGAAGGCACGGGAAAAACAAGAGGAAGGAAGGACGATGGCGAGGAATTGTAGTCCGGGAGTCCAGAGGGAATGCAGGAATAGGGGTCCTCACTGCCAAGGCCGGAGGAGGAGAGAACAGAAGACCGCGAGGTGATCAAGGTAGTGTGCGGAAACCTAATGCCAAGGTAGAGTGCGGAAACCTAATGCACCGCCTTTGGCCCGGCGACGGCAGGCAGGGCAAGGTAACTCATGCGTTGATGCTGTAGAATGTTGGAAGATTCCATGAAAAACTGGGAAAAACCCAAGGCATCATCAAACTGCCACACTGAGTAGGTGGCCGTCTGGTGACCGTGCTGCAGTGGCCCAAGTTGATCACAAGGGACAGTCATTGTTGGTGGATGTACCAGCGGAAGCAGGACTGATATTAGGTGGGACACACTTGGGGGTCCGGGAATGTGCCGCTGTTACTGAAGGGTTAAAGAAAGGAGATGGTAATGGAGAGGGTGCATCCTCATGTAAAGCAGCAACGGAAGGTGAAGCTCGGTTAGGTGTTGATGGCGGAATGGTCGGAGACTGGAGGCTCAGTCCTGAAGGTGCCCCATGTAATCTGCGTGTGTGGGATCGAGCACAGTATTACATCCGCTAAGGAGGTGAAGGCGGAGGGGGTGAAATAAACTTGAACTTGGCTCGGAGGAGGGCATGGTTGACACAAAGAAAGCTGTGTCTGAGGTGCAGTTGGCCCAGGGTCTGTAAAGGACGGGAGTTTGTTTCCTGTAGCTGTCGTGATTCCGTTTGGAGTTCAGCATTGTCGGCACAAAGGGACTGATTTTCCGTCCACAGAGTCGTTAGCTCGGTTAAGAATCCTTCAGCGAATTCTAGGATAAAGCGGATGTTGGTATCCACCTCTTCCAAATCTCGGAACGCGAGTGAGTGCGGAATGGATGGTGGCTGCAGAAGGGAAAGGTGGTGGAGTCGAGGATGGAGGTGTGGAAGACGATGAGACCCTTCCAGTTAGGTAGGTTAGAGGAGAGTCGTTAATTGGTTGACCAGGTGCCATTCATGGAGCCGTGCAACGTGATGTGTGGGGTAACGTTTGGAAAGGAACGAAGGTTCCTGTGGAGCATGGTGGAGCGAAGGGGTGTCGAGCAACTTTAATACGTGCTTTGGATGGTATCGGAGACCGGAACGTGATACCGTTGTGGCCGACGCAGAAGCCTAGAAAGGTTTGGCGTAGTTACCTTGGCAGGAGTGCTGGGATGTGGAGGACGATTCTGGTGGATAGGAATGGTTGTTTCCGAGGAAGGAACAGTAGCAGGAACTTGCACTTGAGCAGTGGTGGATAAAGATGATGCTAAAGCAGCCGAATCGATTTATCTGGCCTGATGAAGGCGGCTGCAAGTTGCCACTGAAAATTTGCCTTATAATGGGGTACAACTCAGGCCAAAAAAAAAACGACCGAATTCGCTTTATAGAGGTTTACAAGCAAGCTGCAACAATGCCCAAACAACAATTGATAGAACATCACGCTACTGTGCTTTGTTGCCAGAGTGATGCTATATTAACAATGCTGCAGTGTTGGGCTACTGCAACAATGAAAACGTCTTGGAGTTACGCTTGGTTATTCCATGCTGCTCTAAATTCCTATCTGGCTTTCTTTTAAGAATACGTGTTCGCAATATTTTGGTTTGCAATTATTCCATTGCATTTATCTCTTGTATAAAAATGCCAGCTCGTTTCAGCAGAACCCTTTCAAGACTTCAATCGTGTTATAAAAAGAACTGCATATTACTCAGTCACCGACTACTGTAAAATGTAAGCTTAGAGATGCCGGACTATATGGACTAAAACAGAAGAACTGACCAACTGCCATGTTCTAATATAACGCAAATTTACGACAGTGACTTGTCAGGAACCAAATTTTCACTCGCTGTTGCAATTTGTGTAATAATTGACGAAAAAAAATAGGAACAGTTTTAAAGAACAGGCTATAAAGAACAGTTTTTCAGGAGAGGTGACTAAAAATTATTAGAATTTAGGAATTAAATTGCAAATTTTAAAGGGTTTAAAACTGATCGACGTCAAAAGGCAAACTTATTTATTGAATCAATAATGCAGCAGATGTTTATCGCGACTCCGATTGTTGCCACTTGATAGTAATTGCCAGAGTATCCGGAAGCATGCCCCCGACAAAACGCCCACAGAAAAGACGCCCAAACAAAACGCCCCCTGGAAAAAACCTCCCAGGAAAAAACACCTCAAGTAGGGTAAAATGCACCAGTGATGGTCATCGAGGCTTAGCCTCAGATTTATGACGCTTAGCTATAAGAGCAATAGTTTGCTTCAGATCGCTTAACGCTTCAAGAAATTTATATTACAAAAAGTATTTTTGCGTATTTACTAAACTCTACATTTACAATTAAAAAAGGCCGTGTCAGTCTGGCTCAGCGGTAGCACCTTGGCCTTTGGTTCCAAAGGTCCTGGGTTCGATTCCCCGCTCAGGCAGTCTGACATATAAGTCCAAAAGGCAACGTAAATAG